>JADKLZ010000130.1:28355271-28372963 GCA_021533235.1 Biomphalaria straminea | reverse complement strand
CACTATGCAAAAGTAGAACAGATCAATTGTCTGTAAGATAAAAAAAAATGAAGAAGTGAAGTGTGTTAGCTTGTTTTAACTAAATTAAATCAAATGGCTAGATACTATGCATTTTTGTTATTGTGAACTTTTACATTTTGAACCAATACAAGCTACTACATTATATGAGAATGATATAAAATCTTATCAGCTGAGCAAACAAGCCCATAAAATGAGTTAATCTTCATTTGAAGTCACCACATGATGGGTCATATCAGTAATATATAATATTATATCTCTATAATCTATGCCATCAACAAGACCAATATCAGTGTGAGTGTTTTTAATCAAAGTAACTTCCTTTCAGAATTAGATCTAGATTCAAGACAGCTAATGAGTAGTAGATCATGGTAGATGTATTACATAAACCACTTGAGTGACACAGAACAGTTTGAAAAGCATTAGGCCACTTTAATTTATCATAATCATAAGGATATTATTAGTATTATTATTAGAGATGCTATTAGAGCATGGAATGAGTTGCCTGAGCTAGCCAGGAAAACCAGTGACTTGGCAGAATTTAAGTGCATGAATAAATGCACAACGCATAGGACGTAATCATCTTCTACAAAGTGAAAAAATGTGTCTCTGCAAAAAAAAAATTACGCTTTAGGGTTCTCAATGTTATTTTTTAAAAATGTTTTGTTGTAATAAAAAATCATCGTAGTTATTGGAGGAGTGTTTCTATTGAAAGAAAACGAAAATATTCAATAACTTTAAAAATCAAATATATAAAGAAGTCAGCATTCTTGGTTTAAGACGCGATTGCTATATTGCTCCTAATGTGGAGGATTGATAAGAATATTTACTTAAAAAGAAAATGAGTCGAGTGTAAGACAAGCCACAAAGTTTCTGATATTGCAAGTAGAAACCCGAAGCCATTTGTCAACGACGGATGTAAAAAAAGATATCTTGCTAGCAATGATGGTAAAATCAGAAGAACGCTGTTGAAGCTGTCCTGTGACAAGGACTAGGCGATTGAAAGATATGGGTATATATCTCCATCGGCTGAGAGAGTCTACTGGTATATCTGATACCTCTAGAAATCTTGGTATTTAATTAAAAACAGCATTTTTAAGATCAGAGAAGCTAGTTATAAGAAGCATGCATGGGGCCACTACTGGCGAAGTCCTATCAAATAAGTTTCAACCATCACAGAAGATCTTCCTAGGAAGAGATTAGTGGGAGTGACACTGATGGTTCCAGAAGTTTGGTTGACAGCAAGAATTATTAGCAAAGTTGGGACCGAGCCTCTGTGGCTTCATTGAATTATTCATCAACAAATTCTATGGGGCAAGGTGTTCAGTCTGGACCATGTAAAGATGGTCGTGTTCGGATTGAACAATGTTAGTCAATTTCAAAAAGTCATTGTGTCAAGTACCCAGACAAAGCTACAACTGGTACTGATTGACTTACAAAGCCCAACATTCTAGCTAGAAAAAAATCAAGTAATTCAGAAACTGATTTCTACTCAGTGTTACTTTATGAAACTTTTTCTAAATCTCCGAAAACAAGTGTTAAGGGTGATCACCATAATTACAAGCTCTTATGACAAACTGTTACAGCAAATTTTTATCACGAACAAACATCTAGAATACTAGATTCAGTGCTCCAACATGGTATCTCATCTTCTGAGCGGTATAAATAAACGTTGGTTTATCATAGACGTCTCGTGAATTAATGTAAGTACTAGATTCACGGGTTTCTAATAAAAATGCTTTTTTTTTTAATTTTTATTTTTCGTTTCAACCTTTTTGGTGATGTGGCCCGCGACACGGGTGTCGGAAATTAAAATGGTCCGCAGACCGGATAAGGTTGAGCATCACTGACATATAAGATAAGAATTAAGATAAGATGTAGATGACACATGTAGACTTAAATGTAGATCTAGAATTTACAGATACATAATCATCATCATAAAGATGAATTGAAAATGACTAGATTAAGAATAATTAAGATCTACTACATCTACATTTAGCTAGATAATGCTAATTTTGTCACGTCTAAGGACCTAAGCCTAAGATAGTTATTCTATATTAATAATAATTTATTATAATTATCAAATTAGTAATTTAATTTTTAATATAGATCTAGAACTATTAAAAGTATTATGTCTTGAGGGACACATATATATAATCTATAATAATTATACATTGATTCATTGATCAGTCATGATGAGTAATGTATCATTTGGGAGGCATGGTCCCATATTGGCCATATTCATATATTGAAAAAAAGTAGTATCAGTAGTTAGGTAGATCTAATCTGCAGAGGGACTAAAGCTCTTCAACTATTAGACTAGAACTAGATCCTATATTTTATCTAATTGTCCTGGTGTAAAAGAAAACAAAAAGTTAAATAAACCTTTTTTTTTTTATATATGGACATTGTGGATAGATACGGGTATATTCGGTTTATAATTATTTGTGAATGGGAAACCAAGCTCTATTTAATGATATTGATTACAAAATAATAGGATCAAAACACTTTTTTGTTGAAGTGCCTTATTTAATATAATTTAATTCAAATATATGTTAAACTTTAACTGTCACTAGTATAAATTAATATACTTATTATGACTTAGATTTAGAATCTATATAAAGGGGAAGTTAAATAGTATTAAATAATAAAATAAATATAATATATATACTATTTGACTAGATCTATAATTTGAATTACTATTATATATACTTGTATATCTAGTATAGATTTAGAATCTTAGAATCTAGATCTAATTAGTAGAATCTCTATAGTTGAAGAGCTTTAGTCCCTCTACAGACTAGAACTAGACTAGATCTAATCATCTATCTAACTACTAACTGGAGTGATAGATACTACCTTTTTTCAATATATAATATAATATATGGGACCACGCCTCCCAATCAAATGATGCATGACATGTATTACATGTAAACCCCCCCCCCATTGATTGTATTACCCATAAAAAAGTCCCATTGATCTAATCTAAAATTGACATTTAGAATCTAATAATAATTTATTTACAATCATATTTTCATAGTACTATAATCATAGTCACAGTCATGATTTTACATGATAATTATGATGATAGTGTCATACTAGCTAGTCATACTCATAGTAGTCATAGTGACAGTCTTTATCATTATGATTATCTGATTATGTCGAAGTATGTGATTGTGACTATCAAACTAATTATAATACTAATTATTAAATAAGTATCAATACTATCATGACTAGAGTCTAGACTCAAAGTCAAGATCATAATCATGAATGAAATGACACTCACAGTCACACTAACTAGATCTATTAAAATAATTAATTAACCCCTACTACTACTAGACCTAGGCCAAGGCTAAAACTAAAGTAAAAGTGACAGTCATAATTTACGATATCATGATTAAATCAGATAATAGATCTATAATAATATAATTTAATTAATAATATTTAAATATTAATATTTATAATAACATATTGTGATAAGAATATAGATCTATCTAGAAGCTCTAAATCTAAAACAAAAAAATAAAAGTAAGTTAGACGACTGTAATTATAGCTAGATCTATTAAGTTTTAAAAAAAAAGAATTATTCTATTTACCAAGCCGTCAATTTGTACTAGCTGCACTTGTGTATCTATTCCACGTTTTGACGCCATTTTGTTACTTGGACCTAAGCTGTAGATCTATGTAAAAGATTTAAAAACTATAACCTTATTTTTATAATAAAACGAAACATTGGAAAGCATTCCATGTGAAGTACTTGATTTTCGACGGTGACAAAGGTAGAGGTCTACTGGATGAACAAAAGTCGTTTACGACTGAAGATCGCCAATGATGAGAGATGATGATTTATGATATATTTAAAATTAAATCTATACCTTTCAAACGTCCCTTAAGAAATGAAGATTATTAACCGAAAACTTTAAATCATGACTTCAAGGCGGGGTATAGGCCTATAGTTCGAGCTCACCACCATCATGACAGTCGAGAGCATTATATTATACCACCATTTAGATTAGATTAGAATTAAATTAGAACTGTAGCCTAATATATAAGATAAGATACAGGTCATTACATTTTAGCCCGTACGCAATATCATACACACCAGTGAGGTGTAGATCTAGCGAGCATTTTTTAATATCTCTTTTGTGATGGTAAAATCGCAAAATCCTGATCCAAAGCCGAAAGGGGGATTTTTTTAAGGCCTATATTTCTAAATGTTTTTAGCTTTTTTTTATGAATGTTTGTCCCAAACAGCTGTCCAAATGACTTTACCAGCAGCGTGTAGGATTCTATGAAGTTTATTTTTATTTCTAATGTTCCGATTGCCACACCAGGCAGTAATATTAAAATTTAAATTGGAGTATAGTAGGCTATCTAGATATTATAATCGAATCGATTTTTCTTGCGTTTTTAATCTTTGTAGGGACCTGCGAATCAGGAAATTTTTTTCGAATCGAATATCGAATCGAATATCAGAAAATATTCGAATTTCGAATCGAATTCGAATCGAATATTCTTGAAAAAACTTGACAACCAACAAGTGTACAATAAAACTTGAACTTCAAAATTTTTATTATATTATGTTTATTTATACTGAAACACATTAAAATGTCAGCAATAATTAAATTGCAAAGCAGGCGTTTTAAAAAAAAGTTCCCCCTTTCAGACCTTGTGGCCTATAGAGCAGATGATGTAAAGGTCATCTGATTCTGTGGCCTACGGTTAACGAGGGTGTCATGTGGCCAGCACAACGACCAACCGCCTTTACTTTTCCCCAACTAATGTCAGGTACCCGTTAGAGCTGGGTAGACTCAAGGGCGCCCGAAAATCCCGAAATAAAAATCTCTGTCTTCACCAGGATTCGAACCCGGGACCTCCAGTACGGAAGCCAAACGCTTTACCGCTCAACCACCGCGCCCACGCGTTTTAAAAAAGTAGATCTTTATTTATTTTGGCCCAAATCAAAGTTTCAGCATTATTTTCCGAGAGATTGTGACGATGGTCAGTAATAATTTGTCCTCCTACTGAATTAACTCTTTCTTATGAACAATTTGTTGCCTGAATTACAAGCAAATTCCTAGCTGCTCTGGCCAAAAGTGGAAAAATATTAATACTTTTAAAATGTTTCGATTTACAACTGCTTGCTTCGAATACAAACTGACTTCATCCTTAATTTGCTCAGAAATGGTGGAAATTTTGTTGATTCTGGTATCTCCTTGAGCATCATGCACTTTCTTGAACATTGAATCCATAAGGCTTCCCCTATTCCTGTCTTGAACAAGACTTTCACGTGGCAATTCATCAGAATTTTTGCCAATTTTGCTTCCGTCAGAGTTAGCCAATATTGTCTCTACAAATAAGACAGCTTTTTTAGTTTCAGCTTCTGAAAATAAGTAGTGTTTAAATCTTGGATCAATGAATGTGGCTGCCAGGAGATGATCCATTGTCAAATCAAATCTTGCTCCAAGTTGTTTCAATAGCTCATCTCAAAATTGTTGGAGACCTGTTGGTGATTTGGACACTAACTCTTCCTTCAATGTAAAAATGCAAGGATAGATCAAACTTATGCTGACATTGGAATCAGCACTCAAAACTGTTGTTGCTTCTGCTGTTGGTCTTAGAATTGGAAGAGAAGCTTTCAGAGTATCTTGTAAAGTTTGTGTTAATGATTTTGGTGGATTTCTTGCACATTTCTTTTAAACACCACATTCTACAAGTGCAAGAGAGACAGGAACAGAGTTTTGGTCAATCCATTCCAGCAAATAATATGTACTATTGAATCTAGTAATAACATCTAAAGGAGGCTTTGATTCCTTCATTCCTTGATCAGTTTGATATTTGGACAACATAGTTTGACCAACAGTTGATGAATGAAAAAAGCCAGCAATCCTGTGAACATGACTGATTAGGTTCTGAATGATTTTTTGAGCATCTAAAGCAGCATTGATTGAAAGTTGCACACCAAAACCGAGCTTGAATTATCCACAAAAAAAAAGCATTACTTTTTTTGAAAATATTCGAACATTCGAAAATTTAAAATAATTTCGAATCGAATTCGAATATTCTTTTAATATTCGAAATTCGAATCGAATATCGAATATTCGCAGGTCCCTAAATCTTTGTTACTTGAATTTATGATATACGTTCATTTCGGACGCAATTTCCTTTGCTGTGATCATAGAATCTGGTTTCCCGGTACTTTTTCAAAATTAAACAAGCTAGTTGTATTGCCACATCGAGTTGAATGTCAGCAGAGTTCCGATTTCTGCCGACAGTATTCACAACAATATAACAATTAAAATGTCTTACCATATGGTAATGCTAGATTAAACTCGACGCTTCTTATTTCATAAGACATTCGGCTTCACACGTTTCACCTGTGGTTCATTTGTGGTGTCAGCGACACCCCTAAGGCCGCGCCACGGCGTAATTAATTAACCGCTTTAAAGACCAACTCATGCACCATTTTTACCTCCAATAGTTGACTTCAACTTCACTAATTGTATTTTTGACTTTCAGTGGAGTGTAGGACCGCAATATAGCACTTTGCCATCGGACTTTACGTATTTAATTGGCGTTTTGGGCAATTCCTATAGCTGTGTCAATGTCCATGTCACTTCCCCTGTGCGTTCCAGTCTAGGACCTGTTTGTCAGCCCGCCAGCTTCCCATGCATGGGCATTAACAAATGTGCGCCATGAACTCTTGTTGAACGATTTGTCGATCGTGTTCCCCCGACTGTTGTAATTTTAAGCTTTGTAGGCATATTTAGTTTAATTAAAGGGTGAGGTTGCTGCAATGGTCAGCTTAACATCTCCTTTCCCAGCGCTTATATTCGTCAGGTTTCTTCGCGAATGTTTTTTAGATGTACCCGGTAGGTCTAAATACTATTTTATGGTGATCTGTCACGAAATCTCTCCTTATCTTAATATATTTTTTCTTACTTGTTTTTTTTTAGGTTTCGTTATCCCGCATTTTTCTCTTTTCTTCTAGATGCATGATTCCTGTATTTAAAAATTAATAATAATAGAAATCGTAATGCAAACAAAGAGGAAACTATAGTGTAGTTGATATTCATTGTGAAAATCCTTTAGTACAGGGGTGGGCAAATTAATTATGGAACGCGGGCCACATGCGTCCCGCCCAAGTGTTTTATGCTGCCCGCGAAAACCTAAATAAATCAAGTGTGCCCACACATTACACAAATAAAAAAAATGCAATTATATTAAAAATAAATAATTGTAAATATATATAGAATTATAGAAATTATTGAAACTTTAGATTCTTATCACTTACAATGAAGAGGCTAAAGAAACATTGTCTCTAAACGTCCTTCTAAAAAGTTTAAAGTAAACGAAGATTATATTTAAAGCAATATTTCGATAAATTAAGTAAAACACATAAGCCCAGGTCAGTATTTATTCAATGCTATGAAGAACTGTGTCGAAAGAGTTGGGTTGGCTTGTACTAGATGACAAGGGTAACAACTGATGGAGTTTGACGGAGAAAAACAACAATCTATACTATAAAATGAAAAGAAAGGCGTTTGTATGTATGTATGTATGTATGTATGTATGTATGTATGTATGTATGAGCCCAATGGAAATCAAAACCGTTTGACTAATCTTAATAAAACTTGGCAGAAATGTTTCTTGGGTACTAACTTAAACCGTAGTGTATGTATCGTAGCCCTAAAACAAACTTAAGACTCTAAAAAAAAATTAGTTGACCAACACTATTACAGCTTTGGAATTTTAGGGATCTAGGCTTTGTTTACAATGTTGACATGAGAAAAGATCGAAAGGATTTAGATCGACTACACTTTGCACTTATAGTTTTTTACTTTGATACTTGAAAATACAAAAGAAGGTCCATTGATTTCATTATTTAATAAAATTAATGTTTTAATTTGTGTTTAAAAAGCATTTTTTACATAAATTCGTTCCTTATAACTGTGCATTCAGATTTCCATACGAAAAATCTTTCATTAGACGTACAGTATTCTAATGTTACAAATCTTTCCAATGCTAGGTCTAAAATTCTAATTCAACTCTACGATGATATATCTCCTCTTCGCAAAGATAGTTTTATGCTATAACACATAAAGATACTAGTTTTTAATAAAATAAAGAAAATATCCCAACCATAATTTAGTAGCTGCAAACTTTACACAAAGCTAAATTGAATTCAAGCGAATTATGAGGGAGAAATGTAGTATGTGTTGAAAAGTTTCACAGGGCTGTCTCTAGGCAGGCATAGTCAATGTATGCAGCTGCTAAGGTCCATGACAGTTGGGGACAGTGTAGGCAATGAACTGCGATGTTATGGAGAAGGATGAGTGATGCTATTGTTCGAAGTACACTAGGTCTTTAATGCATTGTATAATTTTAGCTTCTTCCCTTTATTTTGTATTTTTCTATTTTTTTTCGGGGTCACCAAATTCACTTCGCCATTCATATGATATATATGCGGCCCGCCCAGTCCCCAAATTTTATTTATGCGACCCTCTGTTGAAAAAGGTTGCCCACCACTGCTTTTAGTATATAAAATAAAAAAAAACGCATTTCTTCTAAAATCCTTTTTTTTTTAAGTGCTTCAATCAAAACACGTAGGCCCTACGTGTTATCTTCATTCCTCTCTATTAATAAACTATATAGGCTAATCGCAGTAAATAAATAAAGTTTAAAAAGATAATGCCGTCATTTTTGGATCTCCCTATAGTATATTTTTTGGTTACTTGAGCTGCTGTACGAGTATTGCTTAATGAAATCAAATATTTATAAATTATACATTTAGAAAAAAAAAAACAACGATCTATTAAATCTGTAGATTGTATAATTATTTTCTTCGTATCGCTTTTTTCACATCAAGGACTCCAGGTCTTACGCGAATTCCCGATACTTTAAATAACTTTTTCTCCCTTAGAAAACTGAAGCTCGGAGAAATTACCTAAATTTGGGAATTTCCGTTTAAAATGGACAATGTTATCTCTAAAATGAAAGAGTGCTCTTAAATTAGGCTATAAATTAAGCCTAATTAAGTTAAGAATTAAGGAAAATATGCTTGATCTCATTAAATCAAATAGACTCTATTAAATATCTAAGACTATGTAATAATTATATATTAAATTTTAGCTTAGTTAACAATTGTTAAAAAGCTGGCTTTATTAGAACTAAAAAGGTAATTAAATTTACTATTATTAAGTATTAATTATTAGTTCTACTACTACTAGTACTAGTTAGTTAACACTCTATCATCTATGACTATAAGTAAGTTACTATAACATAAGTATCACTAACACTCGCATGCTTGGCCTCCCTTATGCCACATATGGCACTTAATGACTTATGCCTTAAATTATGACCAGGCTTATGAAGTTATGGCATGCCACCACTTACAGTATGACTATGAATATTATCTCAGACTCTGTGTATTATAGAGAGTCAATGGACCTCATTCACCAATTGTAAATAAACACATTTTAAGCCACGTCTGTATTGTATAAGATAAAATAGTGAAAAATACGTATCACGTGACAGCCTTATGTATTGCGTAATTTGTATAGAACATATAGAGAAAATGTTGTTTGTTTACGTTTGGTGAATGAGGTCCATTATTATTTTTAGTATAGTGAGAAATAGTGTGACTTACTGTGACGGATGCCTGCCTGTCTTTTGTTACTTGTAGGTAATGATGCCTGTCAGCTGTCTGATAGCAGATTATTATAGCTTTTATATAGCACTACTTTCATGCTTATAGCATGCTCAGAGCGCTTTGGACGGTCCAATCTCATTTGTGGACCTGTGGGAGGGGGAGGGGGTATCTAGCTAGAGTTGGTTTTCCGTGCTGCCTTTAGGAGCTCAGTAAACATAACTCTACCCGAGTCGGGTGTAGAACCTCGAGCCCCCTTCTAGGTAGCCAAGCCAAGCCAAGTTCAAGTTCACTTAGCCTCTCGACCACATTTCCCACAGATTACTCTGCAAATATATGCGTTTTTTGTTCGGGTGTATTCCAGTGCAATTAACTCATGACAAAGACTTGACAGAGGGACAACATCAATTTAACAGTTACAGTTAAGAGACAAGTCTGAATCCGTTGAACAGTTTAGTTTAACAAATGTTTAAACTAAACATGTTTAAGTTTAATCCATGAAAAGGCCACAGTCTATATGTCTCTGTCGATAAAAAACTTCCTAAACCTATAGAATCCTATCACCAACTGATTTTCTGTCTCTAAGAAGCCTCCGACCCAACTCACTCAAAGCGTCACTAGTCCCGTTCAAAGTACGTCTACTATGCCATAGTGTGTCTCTACCTAACTAAAATACAAAGTCCTAAGTGTCTAACAATAGTCATAGTCGTGACTAGATCTATAAGTCTATACTCATACTATTAGTAGAGTTATACTGTCATAGTTACTAATTAGTCTTGACTCTTCACTCTTGTCTATTTTTATTAAATCTACACTAATTATTATATAGACCAATATATTAATTCTAACTTTCATAAATAGAAGATCTATAAGATCTATACCTATATCTAAGAAAGTATACAAAAACAAATGATAGATATATAGATAGGCCCTATATATCTAGGTAGATGACAGATCTAGATTAATATTAATCTATGTCTAATCTAAACTATAAAACTAGTAGCTTGGGCTCCCTAACATTTGTATCAGTATAGTATGCCAGTAGTCATTAGTGAGTGTGGCATTGTTTGCTTGTATCTCATCTAATCTCTGCATATGGTCCTTTCTGGGGCATAGGCTACCAACCTGCTTTCTCCAGTTATGGGCGAGTCTTTCCAACTGTCCCCATGTCTTGCCCATCTGCTTGGCATTTGCTTCCAAATCACGGTGCCTTGTATTGCTTGTATGGCTCTTATGGCTGTATCATACTGTATTAGTGATAGTGATTTGTGTGTTGTCTGTGTAGATGAGGTTGGTCATTAGGTTGGTGCTCCAGTTAGAAGTTAGTCTAACTAATACTTTTTCAACTTTCTAGTCATGTAACTTAGGGCCTATTTGATACATTACTTTTGAATAAAATTAGATTTTCTTTTGAATAAAAAAAAAACTTAACTATTATTGACATATATATATCCGTTTTATAAATTTGTCTCTGCACCCATTCAAGTTACATCAGAAATCCTCAGCCAATACAAACAACCTTACACACTCAATAACAATGTGGATGGTAGAGAAATCTAGAAAGCAATGTGGATGGTAGAGAAATCTTGAATCTAAGTAAGAAGATTTTCTTTCATAGTCTATAGTAATTGATAATCTTATTTTCAGTGAACTCAAAGATGTAGTGACATCTAATCTTCTCCCAAAAGCTGATTTGTCCATGAAGTTGTTTAAGACTTTGCAGCAAGTTCAATTATTAAGTAATTTTAATTATTTCAGCACCATTGTAGTCTACAGCATTTTGTATTTTTTACCACTTTATAATGAAAAATTCCTTAAGTAAACAGTTATTTGATTTGTAAAGGGATGCACAAATAGCTAACTATTATACACATTGATATCTAGTTGTAATTCCTAACAATCAAAATATCAATTGTAAATGAAACCTTTTTTAATCAATATTCTCTTAATAAAAAAAATTAACATCTGTTTTTGTGGAATAATGTTTTTCATAAAACCATAAGGTACAATAATAAAGATAATAATATAATAATAAAGATGTAAAAGTTTAGATGAAGTCTTTCTTTCTTGCTCGAATCAAATCTAACAATTAATAAAATTATAAAATTATCAGTTCACAAAACATTGGTTAATGGCATTGTAGTTGCATTGCAATCTAGTTAAATAAAAAAATATTAAGGCCTATGCACATATTAGCTTGAAGGACATAATTATCTCTCTCTTTTGAAGTAACATCTGTAATTTATAAGGTAAGTAAACCTCATCAGAGCCCTAAGTAGGTCATTAGTTTAAAAGACCCAGTCACAGTGGCCAGACTTCAAGAATTTGCCATGACAAAAACAAATATTTTAAGTATAATATAATGTTTGTATGGTTCTTTCTCTTACAAGAGTAAATGGATTTTCTCAAATAATTTGTTGTCATGTTCTTCTTCCACCTGATTTAATTATTGAGGCAAAACAAATCAAGGATGGTTGCCTGGTCGGGATAGCTGCCTCGTGGTGCAGGCTGGACTGTTGTTCGATTGTCTCTATGTTCCAGATTTCATACCCTGCCCACTACCATCTACCATCATCCTGTGTGAGGTTTGGACTAGGGAAGAGATTATCTTCAACTCTGAAGGAACATCTGAAATATGTACAACATGCTTGCGCCCTTTGACTCTCTGCTTGGTGATGCCTATATGCAGTCCGACTATGCTATTAGATTCTGGGCAACTTGTCTTACTTATTTTCATTGATATTTTAACTGACTTGACCAGTTACTTTACTTAACATTTGCCTCCTTCTGTCCTGGAAGACAATGGATGCACAAAGATGAATTTCTGGGGTCACCTTCTTGGGCTTTAGATAAAGGGAACACAGATGGCCTTGAAACTTGACTTATTCACCCTTGAAATAATGTATAGTATGATCCCTATATATGTTTTCCTTAGTTAGTTTAATTTACTATTGAAAGATGCAAATTAGAAAGTGATGGTCTCGGCTGTAATAGAAAAGAAAGTTTAATTTACTATTGAAAGGTGCAAATTAGAAAGTGATGGTCTCGGCTGTAATAGAAAAGAACTAGAATGTTACAGTTTGTTGTTTTCAGGGAACAACCATGGCTATGACAAAAAAGAATATAGAACTTTTGTCATATAAAGACTTAAATGACAAAGAAGCAGAAATGAATTACAGCCAGGAACCAGTACCTCTTCTGGCAAAAGATGTTCCATTAGTTCAGTATAAATGTGAAGAAAGACGTGATGGTAAGTTTATACAAAATTGTTTATTCATTTATTTTAATCCTATAAGTTTTAGACAAATCAGTTCATTCATTAAAATCTTTCGTCTTTCATTGCTTATCTGTTTGCACATTCCATTGATTCATTCATCCCTCATTCATGTCATTCATTCATTCACTTGTACATTTTATCGATGCATCCATAATGATATTAATGATTGTATCGATCATCACTAGTAATACTCCAGTTATACAAAGACTTACACTAATACATAAGTTTTGGTCTGTGGGCTGGATCAAAGATCATGCAAAGTGGTTATGAAAATAAAAAAAATGATTGCATAATGCAGAATTTTAAGATCATTTGATGTTCCTGAAAATTGTTTTAAATATCTCATGAGCTCGTCTTTCCTCTTGGGCAATAATTTCTTGGTGCTTCTCAGATTTCTCCAAGTTTTCTTTACTTCAGCGAATGCCTTGTACCCATGACACAGTGAGTTGCAGTTAGAGCCTTCTTAAAAATAAAATTAAGAAATTCAAATCTCAGACTGGGATAGAAAGTTGTTTGTGAAGTATAATGATTCACCACATCCTCAAATTGATGCCTTAGTTGGTGATGCCTAGAGCTTTAAACATTACCAATGGACTTTTGCAATAGAAAACTGATGTTAAAGAGTACATGACACACTGATACCACAGAAGTGAGGAAGTCTCATTCAACACGCACCTACCAATTTATAATTATTTTTGTAAAGTGTTTATTCAAACATCTCAGACTAAGAAAATCGCTTTAAAAAATGCATTAGGAAGTACTTCTAGTTCCTTCAGTCTTATTTGTCATTAAAGAAATCGCAATGTTTCGTTAAGTAACAGGTGTCAGAATTGCAAGTGACCCGTGTCACGGCCTCCACCACTGCAAGTAACAAGTGCCGAGACCTTCACCACTGCAAGTTGAGTTCAATGGAAGTCCTGATTCTTTGGCGCTTCATTATGCACATAAAGTTTTGAAGGGGGTCGGATATGGTCCGTTTGCGCATTGCTTTTGGTATGAGCCTCTCAACACAGTAAAGGCAGAGCCCCCCCCCCTAGTTTCGCAAAGAAACAAAATCTTTTGCCCTATGGAATGTACATTTAAGGGTTTTATACATCCTATTAAACGGAAAGACACCAACTTTCGTACACCTTCGTATAGTTCTGTACACTATAGTTACTATTATTGCCAGCATGAAACTGGGATGGGGGCATCTTCAGAGTTCCTTTTCAACCCTTAAACCCAAGCAGTGGACTTACTTTTTCCTACGCTAGAATCCTCCCCCCCCCCCGCGTGTTTCTGTTTAATCTAGTAAACATAAAGCATTAGACTTATTGTACTCAATTATTTTCTTACTGCTGGATGCCCTGAGCTTTTCCAATCCGCTCCCCCCCCCCCTTATTTCCTCGGTCTCTGCCAAGCCCCTGGATGCGTGTATAAACATGGCAAACATGCAACCTAGTGTAGTTCTTTATAAGCCTAGCTCACAATATATGCTGGCTCTACTAGTACATACATCATTGTCTCTGATGGACGAACAAAAAAAATACACACATTTTAACTTCCTTTTCCAAGAAACTGAATTATAGAGTGAGATAGCCTAACAAAAGTAACAACACTTCTTTTTTTTTTCAGAGTTCTTTTTCTAAGGTTGAATTAGTCTACTTAAATAAAACATTACCGATCAAATTATTGAATGCATTTTTTAATCATTTACTATTCAATGTCATGTCCATAGCGAAGTGTAACCTATATATTGTTTGCTTATAATGAATTAACAGCTATGGACTACTGCAGACAATATAGAGTAGAAATAGAAAGAAACAGGATGTAATCAGACAACAACCAATGAAACATTGAAGGTGAAAGCGTTGTCGAGTTCTGTTATTCAAATTTCAACGTGTTGACACATAATTTACTGTTTGCACTTAGTTTTCGGGGCTTCCCCACAAGGTGCTTTTTCTTAAGAAGGCTGATCAGCTTTATCAAAAGACTCGTTATTTCCACAAGAGATACCGGTACAAGAAAACGATTTGGAGATAGAAAAAAAAAACTGTGCGTGATATCTTTTTTTTTAAATTTCTCTGTCGATGGAGCATCTAGACCAGGTGTAGGCTACTCACGATTGTGTCGTGTCATTGATCTTATTAATTAGCACGTGAGTACACGTTGATAGAATAGACTTTGAAGTTTTAAATAGCGCACCTTTTAGTTCTTAATGAATTTATTGACACAAATGTATACAAATAAGTGTAGAAATAATAAGTCAGGTTTAAATTTAATAAGCATTTTCTTAGAAAAGAAAATCCAAATAGCACCAAGTAATACTGACGATTGAAGTAGCTTTTTTTCATATAGGCTACTCAATGTCAAAAAAATAGTAGGTCTATCCAGTAGAGCAGTAGGCATAGTAATTTTTTTTTCTTTTACTTTTGTTTTTGTCAATGAAATAAAATGACACTAAAGAAATGTAATACAATAGATTGTCATGAAAATTCGACGTGTAAAACAAAAAACAAACAGAAAATTCCATAGAAATAGAAATGCATACTTAGGCATAAGAGTAACTTCAGTTCAGTTTCGCTAGAATATTTTTTCCGCAAAGTATCAACTTCTAAGTGTAAGTGCAAGTAGTATAAGAAATAATGAAATAAAATACACAGAATACCCAGAGGCACATCTTTTATTACATATGCTTGAACAAAGTCGTACACGTAAGTGATCCTTCTTCCCAAGTACCATTAGAGAATGGAATGGGTTGCCTGAATCAGCCAGGAAAACCAATGACTTGGCAGAATTTAAGTTATTGATTAACATGCAAGACTAAGTGAACACATGAAATGATTGGAATGTAACAGTCTTCTTCTAGTAAAGTGTGTAATAAAGTAATATACAAGTTAATAAGATAAAGTTTGTACCGGCAACAAATTATTTTGAAAAAATAAGATTTCTTTCATATAAGTAAAATAAATCTCCTAGAATTTTAAAATACTGTAATAATAAATTAATTAAAAATATAAAATTAGTGATGTCCGGGTCTAGTAAACTCATCACTAAATAAAATTGTAAAAAAATGTTTTCTGTAGTTATTTTTTCGATGTTCCTTGTTTTATTTCTGGAGGCGCGGTGGCTAAGTGATAAAGCGCTTGGCTTTCGAATCAGTGGTCCCGGTGAAGACTGGGATTTTTAGCTTTGGGATCTTTAGGATGCCTTTGAGTCCACCCAACTCTAATGGGTACCTGACATAAGTTAACCGTGGGCCACAGAAACAGATGATCTATACATCATTTATCTTATAGATTGCGAGGTCTTAAAGTGTAACTTTACTATTATTTAATTTCTTATTGTTAAGTTTGCCGTGCAGTTCGAGTGCCAATATTTCCTTTACCTTCTCCTAGAATGGTAGCCAACCAAGGCTAACGAGCCCCTTCTGCCCGAAGCTTACTGGTTTAGGCGCCAGTTACTCGCCTTTGCCCCTTCTCCTGTCTGTGATAACGGTTCCGCCAGGCTCAATATCTGAACCATACGTGAAGGCCAGGAGTTGGACTGGTTGTCAGAGGCTATTTGAGACGCATGCCATTGGAAGCATTTTATAGGTAATGATGGGCTTCCTTGATAAAACCCTAGGTATAAATATCATTACTAATGAATGCCAAAGTGGTCTGCATAGAAGCAATGTAATTGTCATTAGAGTTGAGTCGAAGAATCTTGGAACTCTAGACCCATGAAAACTCACATCGTCGGCCTGTCTGAACTACTATCTGGGAGGAATCTAAGCAGATAATTTGTTACATCCCTATTATCGTATCCTTAAATACTCGGTTGTTGGGGTCACTGGGTAATATAACTAAACGCCAATTGGCAACTCCGGCTTAACTCGATGTGATGATACAAGAAGCTGGCACATCCAAAAGTGTTCCCTTGCTCTAGGGGGTTTACGGTTTTCCGGTGCTCTTGCGGCAAATGCCAAGTGTAAGTAGTCCATTTCTTGTTCGTGCGGTGGGGTCCGCTTCAAAAGGTCTCAGAAAGACCGACTCACTAACAATGGTGGTTTACAAAAATGGTTTCAAGTTTGTCTGCAAGAACGTTTACAATCCTCCGAGGACAGAACTTCTGTTTGACCAAAGAAGGCAATTCCTTTATCAGAACCACCGAGGCGGTACCGCCATTCTGGACGAATAACTTAGCACATCTAGTCCTACAAAGAAGGGCTGCCCGAAGTGAAAATAGCCGAAACGTTTATCAACCGGCGGCTAATGTGGTTCTTGGATGAAAACTAGCGTTCAGGCAAAGAAAAAAAGCAGTCGATCAAGCGATGGTGCTTATTCCGCCAGTAGTTGACGGTTTTCTAAGAGGAACGGTAAGACGCAAGGGGAATAACACTGGCAGTGTCTGGAGAAAAAGATAGTTGAAACTCATGAACCTGGGAATATGCTCGAACATATGCGCACCAGGCGTCTACACAGTTTTCACTAAAATGGCTCATCACTAATTGCAAGATTTGTGCACACACCTATATATCTTTCTACTATAATTTCCAGTTTCAAAGACTATTCTTCGTAGTAGGTTTACACTTGTAAAGACAAAACACAAAAAGTTTGAATTTAATGTTGTTTTCCTAGGTTATCGTTGATATAGAACAGCTTCTTAGCTTGCACACAAAGATTATTATTTGAGTAGTGATTTATCTTAATGCAAAAGATTTCCATTCTTGTAAGTAGATCGTCTTTTTAAAGTAACGTCTGTATAAGGTATTTTATAAGATAAGA
>JADKLZ010000130.1:28340521-28351134 GCA_021533235.1 Biomphalaria straminea | reverse complement strand
ATTTGTTTAGCCTCACCCTATAAATATAAATTGGACATTAATTTTTAATTTAAGTCTTTGATCTACACCCGCTTATAGTTAATGTTAACTGAGCATATTGGTTCATGAATTCTCTTTAGTTCACATTGGAGCTCATCCATTTGTTTATGAGTCATTCTTTAGGTCACAGACTCTCTACCTTCTACATTCTACAAAAAGGATTTTTAAAAAGTTTACATTGTTTTAACAACTCTTTTAATCTGAATATACATAATTAAAGTCCTAATCCCTTAGTCTTTTTTTGTTTTTGTGGAAATAATAACTTAATATAATTATAACCAAAACAACAGATTGTCAGTGAGTGCTGGCAATGTGACGTATCCACTGTGGAGGTATGGCAATCAGGGCTTGGACTTAAGTTTGTACATCGGCAATGTCAACCTGACCTACAATGTTTTCTTGAAATCTGCTGGCAGTGTAAAGCTGACATTTCCCCTGAGGCAGGACACGCCAGAGATGAAAGCCATGTCATCAGCCTGGGAGGCCAAATTTTTAGAGTTCATGAAAGAGGCAAATTATTCCAGTCTAGAGGTAAAACTAAATAGCTTTTATTTCAACGATACTCAAATTATTCCAGTCTAGAGGTAAAACTAAATAGCTTTTATTTCAACGATACTTTTGTACATCTCTAGCCCATATACATTTGTAAATTCATCTATTGTGTTGAGATTTATTTTGAATTCCTTTATTACCTAATGCATTGATCTCAATTTGCTTTCCTCTGTAGGCTTCCTTCTCCATATCTCAATCTCTCAATATAGAGTTAGACAAAGGAACTAAAGGAGACATTTTATACTTTTCCTTGACCTTCACCTTGATGATAACTTATGCCTGCTTTGTCAGTGCAGGTCAGTGCTATTTCATATTCAAATGGTCACAGATCTAAATGTGTTATACACTTATACATCAATGCTAATCTTCCTTGATAGGTTGTTTGGAAATAGTCATATCAAAATGAAACTTGTTAGTCTATAGTGGCAGTTGTTGTTGAGATATTGTCCCAAAATGCATTGTGCACACAATTTCTTTATGGTGGAATGTAATAAATGCAAATGTTGCCAGTATCAAGAAACATCCTTGTCTAAAGTTATTTTATTAATTAAAAGCTGATGGTAGCACTGAATAAAAGCCATATAATACATTCAAAAAATATTATTATTTAAAAATGTCAGCACAAATAAATGGCTTATTTCCATGTTAAAAACAACATTTTCTGATTTCATTCACATTTAGACTAAATACACCTTTATAGAATGTTATGAATAAAAGCTTAAATTTAAGGTTCTGTGTTTAAAAAAAAACTTCTTTTTTTACTCTTGGTTATAAATGGCTCTTTTATATGCATTTAGTCTAGAACTTTGCACAAAATGAACCCAGAACTTAGCATAAACAAAATAATGAAGATGCACGAAATTTATTTTCAAAAAATATAATGGTTGCATAGCTATGTGATCTCAGTTCTGAACTTTCTCTCACATTTAGCCTTAATCGCTATCATCCCATAATAGCTTGCAGAATGTTTGGGGTAAAACTATCTGCTTTCTATTTAGAAATGTGTGATGTATGGGTATTGTGAGGATTGAATCTTTGATTTGTATTGAAATTAAAAACATTAGTTATTCACACTAGGGCAACATTTTTTTTATATCACAAAGTAAAAAGTAAATGTCCCTTTAAGATATAGCAATCAATTTGGCAATGTATGTAAGTCTTACATTTTACTTTTGGTAATGGTTGGGTGGTAAGGGTGTTGTAGCAGGCCATAATAACTTTGTTTCTGTTATTTTTGTCATTCTTTGTTTAGGTGGTGACTGTATTTCTACCAGAGCTTTGCTTGCTAGTGCAGGAGTTTTTGCTGCTGGTGTTGGAATTATGGGAGCTTTTGGTTTGATAACATTCGCTGGTGTTAGTTTCGTCAATATAGTTGGAGTGATGCCATTTTTAACACTTGGTGAGTTAGCTTTTTATATTTAGTAGATATTTTAAAATCTTTCTATTTTTATGTGTCACTCTTTTAATGTTCTTATAAATTACAGACATCACTTCAAAAGATAATATAATTTCATCCTATATGTATCCATGTGTCAATCTAGTCATGCATGTTTATCAGAGACTTAAACTCTGCTAAGTTTGTTTTCCTGGCTGACTCAGGCAACCTATTCCATGCTCTACTTGCACTAGAGTAGAAGTAGCTTTTGTATGAATCTCTCCTAGTATATGAAATAAGAAATGTGCCTTTATCTTTGTGTCTTTCTGGGTATTTTATTGGGTTTTGTTTTTACATTATGGTAAATTATGGTTCATTGTTTTATGTATTATTGCTGCTTTAATTTAAGTCCTCTTTACTAATGGTGTTAATCAAATGTGAACATTCCTTGGTTATAAATCTAATAGCTCTTTTTTTGTGTCTGTTTCAGTTTCTTTAAAGTCTATTGCTGTTCTTATTCAAACCAATATTTTTATTTCATTTCTTAATTTATAAGTTCAATAATTTTTTGAAAGCAAATATCTCAATACATCTCTCAGGCATAGGTGTGGATGATATGTTTCTGTTAATGGGGACATGGAGTGAAACCACAGCAGTCAAAGGCTTAACAATCCCAGAGAGAATTGGACTTGTTTTCAAAAAGGCTGGAGTTGGAATTACCATAACATCATGTAGGTAGCATGTAGGTGCCTTACACTATTGTTGTTCTATGACTTCTCAGAGTTTAAAATGATGGCCAAATTCTGAACACAAAATAAGCTTATACTTAAAACTTAACACTCATCATTATGAACACATAAAGACATAAGAGAATGATACAAGAAATGTTTTCAATGATACTTTTTAAAATGAAATCAGTTCCAATGTTTACTGTCTCTGTTTCCTAACAAAAAATCAAAGACAAAATATCATTTCAGTGACTGACTGTCTGGCTTTTGCTGTTGGCTCCATGAGTGTCTTCAAGAGTGTGCAGAACTTTTGTATCTACACAGGTAACTTTTTAAAGGAATTTTAAAGATTTTGATTTTAATGCAAAGTCTATAGGAAAAGGATTAATATTTAATTAATTCAGAATTATATAGGTCTATATACCATTATAGAAATAATTAAAAGATTTATTTATTGATCAATAATTGTAAAACTAATTATTTTCATGTTCAATATTTATTTAAAAATTATTGCATTTAATTTCATTTAAGAATTTTAAAATCTACATGAAAGTGTATATATAACTTACTTTGAGAAGTGTTACTTTGGGAGATGAGTTAATGAGTTAAAGCCTTTCATCAAATCTGTACATGTTTTTTCTGTTGATATTTGTGGGTTGTCTCATTTCTTTTTGACTCATTTCAATGCTCTGCTAAAATCCACAGAAGACTGATTAGAATAGTTTTTTTTTTTATTCTTATAGGTCTGATTTGTTATAAAAATAACACTAATGATGAAATTTTCAAAGAATAATAAAAAAATTAATTCTATTGCTTTTTCTTTACCCAATGTAATTTGTAATTAAAAAGAAATTATTGATTGCAAGTTGGTCTCTTAATATAATTTAAAAAAATTATTGTACTATGTTAATAGATTTGACATTTTTGTGCATTTCACATAAGAACAGTAAATTCTGAAAGAGTTAATATACATATTTTAAAAATGTTACATTTAGCAATTATAAGTCACACACACCAAAGTCCTAGTAGCTTTAAATTGACCATTGAATCTAAGCAGATACAAGCTTTTTATCTTTCTTAAATCAGCATTAGAAAAATTGTTACAAAAAAAAGATGAGTGACACTTTGTATTCACTTCTTCAGGTGCTGGAGTGCTTCTTTGTTACATTTGTAATGCCACTTTCTTTGCTGCATGTCTGACATATCATGGGCGGCGGGTCTATTCTGGCCTGCACACTGTAACCTGTAAGAAAGCGGAGACAAGGGCTAAGCTGAAAAGTGAAGGTAATGGATGTGTCTATGCCTACTTGTGTGGAGGATCCATACCTGAGGGACCTAATGATGACCAAAGTGTATGTGAAAAAGCTCCAAAGTTTTTACTCACCAAGTAAGAGTTTCTAGTTAATTCATCAATACTTGCATGACTAGATGTATGACTTCTAGGAAGTATGTAAAACATTTAAATGTTAAGTCTTTAAGTACATCACAATAAAATTATGGGAGATGAGTTAATGAGTTAAAGCCTTTCATCAAATCTGTACGTTTTTTTCTGTTTATATTTGTGGGTTGTCTCATTTCTTTTTGACTCATTTCAATGCTCTGCTAAAATCCACAGAAGACTGATTAGAATAGTTTTTTTTTATTCTGATAGGTCTGATTTGTTATAAAAATAACACTAATGATAGTGTTTAAAAAATTGTATCATTAGCTCCTATTTATGCTTATTTTATATGGAATCAAAATTTGTATGTTTTATTTTCACTTGAATGATTTGTCCAATATTCTCCAGCTTTGTCAAAAATTTGCCTTTGTTCACGTGGCTCAATTATTTGGTATAATCTAGATGCTTACTTGAAACTATTTTATTAAATTCTTCAGTTTACTACTCAAAGTATCCTGGCATTCTTTTTATATTTTGAAAGTGAAAAAACTGACTTTTTAAATTGCTTTTGTATAGTAAATCTTTCCTGCTTATAGCATGCCCAGTATGCTATGGTCCAATCTCTTTTCAAGACATGTGGGAGGGAGAGGGTATCTGTGCTCAGCAAACACAGTGCAGTGCAAATCAGAATCAGGTTTTGATCTCAAGCCCCCTTGATTTTATGTCAGACTGTACTTAGTAGTGTACAAACAACAAGGTTTAATAGACATTTCTGTTATTCTTTTTTTGTCAATAGTTTTGTCTTGTTCAAGCCAGTTCGAATTATTATCCTGATTTTCTTTGCCACATATTTGGGTTTGTCGATTTGGGGCTGCACTAAGCTAGAGCAGGGCCTGGAACTCAAACACCTTGTGTTGCAATCTTCCTATTTTCATAAATTCCAGGTAGGTCTTAGAATGCCAAGCATTAGTCATTCTAATTTTTCAGTCTTACTAAAGTAATTTAATAGCATTATTGTAAGCACATACAGTTGGGTACAATGTCAGTCAATTGAAAAGGCATGAGAAGCATTATCTGATAACTACTTTTAATTTTTATGTATCTTGAATCTATTAGAACATTTGTTCTCATTTTTTATTGCAAATATTTCAACAATTTAAAAATAAAAATATATATAGAAAACAATATTTTGTTTAAAAATAATTCAAGATTTAAGATGGAGACTTTTTGGACCCAGCATAGTTGAAGTCTCTAATTGACTTTTAAAAAATAAATTAACTTATGGATAAACGTAAGACATAATTTACTTCTTTTATGTGAAAAAACATCTGTAAGTTAAGATAGTATATAAATCTATATAATATAATATATAAATAATGTGTCTGGGAATATTGTAGGTATGGGATACAGAAGAATTTGGTTCAAAACTTCCAATTGCTTTTGTCACTATTGGAGAGAAAGATTATAAGGACCCTGCTACTCTAGAGGCAAGTATACTGCAGGGAGATGTCTACATAACTTAAATCTCTAAATTAATATTTGTTACTTTAACAAAAGTATGCCTACATTCCTATTTGTGTTAATTAGAAAAAAGGCTCTATTATTTTATTTTATGTACTTACTTAGACATACATCCTTACGCACCATTCTGTGGATAGGGAGGCAATCTCTCAATACAGAGGTTTGCTTTTTCTGTAGCAATTGAGGTTTTACAGGGTGTGGTAGCTATCTCCACACCAAACCCTCCTTCTTTCTAACCTGGCCAAGGGACCTTCCACAGCAGAGTTGTCAAAGATCTGTCATGAAATTATAATTATAATATTTTATTGAGCCCAATATTCTAACTTAAAGTCTATCAGCAACAATATCCATTGCAATTGATAGTAATTTAAATACAGCCCACAGCAAAGCAAAAGAGACTTTTAAAATATAAATGTATCTAAGGTCACCATAGTTTATGCTCAAATTTACTAAACTGAAGCTTCATGTTAAACAGAGTGGCAAATAAAAATGGGAACTTATTAAAACCTAGTAAAATAGGACTTGCCCTTTTGCCCTTTCTGTTGCTTTTTGAACAGATCTATTCTTCTCATTCAGATTGATTTGACTAATGTATATGTACAGGAAGATGTCATTTTCAAACATTTATCATTGAATTTATTGTCTCTTAAAAAGGGGAAGGCTTTTTATATGACATTGGAGTTCTTTTTTTGGTTGGGTTTTTAAAAGTTAAAATTTGTCTATCACCCTGAAGATATCTAGTGTTTGCTATTCTTGTTTTTTATTTTGTCACCAATTAGAATATTGTGAACCTACTTACTGAAACCAAGAAGGACAAGTTTATTGATAAACATGACAACTGTTGGTTGAAAGAATTGAAGCAGACTCCATTATACAACAATTCTGATGATGATGTTTTCTTTGCTGGCCTGAACCGATTTCTTGTATATCGACCTGGTTTCAGAAATGACATTGTTTTTGGGGATGACAATAAGTCTATTGTAGCCTCACGCTGTTATGCTTTTTCATTGAAGGTAATAATTAATGCTGAAAACATAGAATATGGAGTTAAGCATGCTTTGTTATCAGACCCTCTGCCTCAGAATTTTAATTCTAAAAGAAACTTCTGTTATACAATAGATAGTATAATAGTTAAGGATATTTAAGTAGACAAATTATTAACATTTTAACGGTGTAATCATTGTTTTTAACCCAAAAAGATCACTGACTCCAATGATCAGGCCAGTTTGATGACTAGAATGAGAGATCTGGCTGATTCCTCCTCAGCAGATGTATTCGCCTATCACCCAGCCTTTGTCTACTTTGAGCAGTACCTGTCCATCATGTCCAGCACATTACAAACTGTTGGGGTGACTCTAGCAGGTTTAGTGGATTTATATATTTATATTAGCTACAATAGGTCATCTACCTATTTCAAAAGCTTGTATAATAAGGATTGTATCATTGATTTAAATTAAAATAAAATAAAAAAATACTTACTTTTATTAAGAGTTAATTGTTATTCCATTCCTAAAAAAAACATTGTTAGGTTATTAGAAAATTGATCCACTTTTATTTTATCACAGTACAAATATTTTTAGATATGTTATCTCCCTTACAGTGATGTTCGTGGTGACCTGCATCTTCATTCCGCAACCAATGATTGTGGTCATTGTTATGGTCCAGGTGGTCATGATAGTCACTGGAATATTTGGCTTCATGGCCCACTGGGGTCTGACCCTCAGCTCTGTCACCATGATCCACCTCATCATGAGTGTTGGCTTCTCAGTGGACTTTTGGTTAGTGAAAATATAAATAAACTATAAAGTATCGAATGCAGGGACAAATATAAAATAAAAAACTAATTCTTATTGCAATCAATTGACAAATAACATTAGTTGTAGATTTGTTAGAATGTAAATCAAATAAATACAACTAAGCAGAAGTTGAAGTGAACTGTTGTTTTCTATGCAAGCTATAAACCTACAAAAAAACTTCACTGTTGTAAAAAATAATGTTTTGATGTTCAGACCTCTAGCACATTGGTTTAATGAAAACCAGTTGTTGTTTTTTGTTGTTTTAGTCTTGCTTATGAAACTATTTTTCTGCTGGTATAAAAAAAAGTTAATAGTTGATACAACTGAAACCCAGGTATTTAACTTTGCTAGTAATAGTGGATATTAGCTCAGAAGTGAGTATCTCATATGTTAACCATGGGCAGCTAATTACAGAAGAAAAACAATTCTATGCACCTTTTTTCAATTGATGAATTATATAATTATATAAATAAAATGAATAAAAAATGAAGATACACTTGATTGGTAAAGTCGTATTGTAATAATCAGTATGGATTATGTGAAATCTGCAAGATAGTGAGGTGTTCACTTAAATGAAATTTCTAAAAGCATTTTCAGTTTAAAATAAAAAAAGAATACAAAATATTTGAATTGAAAAATAAGAATAACTACATTTTTTTTTTGAGGACAATAGATTGAGTTAACAAAAAAAAAACCAGAAAGAAAATATTTTTAGTGCCATTATATTTTTCTTTTTTTTTATGTAATACTTTTGCTATGTGTGTCTCCAGTGCTCACGTCTGCACAGCTTATATTGTATCAGAAGAGAAATCTCGAGAAGATCGTGCCCGGGACGCCATAGTTCATGCATCAGGCCCAATCTTCAATGGAGGTGTCTCATCCATACTTGGAGTTGTCATGCTCTACTTCACCGAGTCCTACATTTTCCAGTCTTTCTTTAAAATCATGGTGCTAGTCATTGGTTTTGGAGTCCTCCACGCTGTGTTCCTCATCCCTGTGGTCTTGGCCTACTTTGGGCCCAGCACTTATGTAGACCTTGAAGACAGAATTTCACAGTCGCCTACCATAAATTCAGTGAATCCACAGGATGCTCTAAATGACCGTAATCAAACATCAATAAAAGGAAGCATTGCATCATCAGTAGTCTCTACTAAGAAAAACAAATTGTCAATAGCTTCAAGTAAACTGAGTGAGAAAGAAATTAATTTACAAGATTTCCTGCCTGCTGATCAGCCCTGAGGTATCTCAATTTCATACTAAAACACAAGATTAATAGATTAAAGTTTTATTAATGTTCTTGTATCAGTAATCTATTCATACCCTTGAATTTGAATGATTAACCTCTATTTAAATAGTCATACCTAGGTTTTCAGCAATAATTTGTTACAGAATTTTTGGTAGAGAACTTATTTGTTCAAATATTGAACAAGTTTTCTCCTTAGGAAATAATATAAAATGATTTAATTGGTTTTTATGGACCAGATACAGTGTAGATATGTATATACTAAAATTTAATGCATTCACATTTCATGCTGGAAAGTTTGATTTGAAACACAAACACCCTATTCATATTTAGCTATTATTTCCTTTTTCCATTCAATAGTTATTCTTCTGCTCACCTATGACTTTTTGTCGACTGTTGAGTTAAGGTTAAAACTGGTATATTAACATGAAGAATCAAAGATAAACACAATGTAATATATTTGAGTCTTCCTTCACTGGGAGGCTGAAGCAACTGAGGCCATGATATTAGCGTGCTCACTCAACAGATGTTGGCACACTTGTCCAATGTGTTTGCATTCTAAAAATCTGTTTGAGTTCAGACATTTTGGACTCATATATTTTGGTCCAACACCAAATTATGAGTTCAGAGTCATTCAAACACCAAGGTATAAACTTTATTTAATTTTTTAAATGTTCTTTTTTTTTTTTTTCAAAGAAATCTGGTTTATGAAATGTGCTGTAAAGCTTGAACTGCAAGAGATGGATAAAGAATTATCTGTAAAAATTTAACTCCACAACTTGATGTAATACTGGATTTTGTTACACATATACCTGATTACTTTCAAGAACAAGAAATTAGATTGTTGTCAACTACATAGACGACGTGTATATGCTACCACAACTATTGTTTTTTTTTTTTAGCATTTTTATTTGTATGCTTCAAATGAATCAAAATCTTTGTTTATTGCTTTATGTTTTATTCTTGAAAGATCTGAGAATATATAAATATCTTTATTTAAGTATAACATGTGACTGTAATGTACTATGTAATTTATTTGATATTGTTATATATTAAAGCATTTATGTTTTGAATGTGGACTGCAAAGTCATATAAAACTGATTAAAACAGTTTTTACTTATTTTAGATGGGCTCGAATACATTTGCATTTGAAAAATTCATTTATATATGTAAAAGTAATAAAAACTGTTACATTGAATAGCAACAAGAAGACTTTGGTTTGGTAGAGTAACTGCGAATACTAGTCACTGGTTCATTGTTTGCATTAAACCCAAACACTATGGACTGTACCCTTATAATTAGCTGTACAATACCAAAGTACATTATACAGTATTATATCATAAGGTACAATAACTATTAGCATAAGCATTGTTGTGACCTACACTTTAATGTTTCCTTTTAGGCCACACAAAGTTGACTTGGTTATAAGCAACACAATTATTTCAACATTGTAGAAATGTTTTGAGTTTGTCATGAAGACAAATCATTGTGTCTGGACACAGTCTGAAAGCCTCAGACACATTTGATGTCACAAATTAGTTTTGCTCTGATATTATCTTTTGAAACTTGAGTCATTTATTTCATTATCCATGTCATGAAAGCTCAAAACTGATTTGATGTTTGTACAACACCTAACCAGATAGAAGGGTTCAGAAATTGATAACTACACCTTTTGTTTTAAAAAGTCTTTTGAAATGTTTGTGTACAATTTTTTATAATTATGTTAATTATTTTGTGTATCCAGACCTAAGAAGGTTTGTGATTATTTCTTATCTAACACTGAACTATAAATGACTAATTTGTAGTTTTATAACGCAATCTCATATAAAGGGAAATTTTTGACTTGAGACGCGACTAGTAAAAAAGGAAACTAAGTTTTGAGGAAGAATACCAAATGTAAAAAGAATACTTTTGACAGCAGTAGAGAGAGGCATGTTTTATCAACGTTAGAGATTTACATGTTTTATCAACGTTAGAG
>JADKLZ010000130.1:28325034-28340511 GCA_021533235.1 Biomphalaria straminea | reverse complement strand
TCTTATTTGACATTTGCTATCATCATCCACTAACTTATATTGTTGTCCTTTTGTCTGCATTATTTGATTTCGTTATTAGAGAGTTACCCCCATTTGAAGGAAATTTGGTTCATGATTGTCATGTCTAGTCATTTTGATCTATTTTATAAGTGACTAACCAGATGCTATACAATGTTTTGTGTAGATCATGTCACATTAATATTAATCCCATTATTATTCCTTCAGTTCAGCATGTTTTGATGGAACCAATCACTTTGAATATGGATTTGAAAATCAGTTTCCTAAGCTGACAACATTATAGCTATACTGTTGTTTTTTTTTTAATCAGTGTCGATTGCCCACCTTTTTGGACATTTTTTTAATCTTATATTCTGAACTAAATAATAATTAATTGTAAGGTTGAAAATTTTAATTTTGAGTGGTGTTGGTGATGTAGGAAGGAAAAATAAATTTAGACATTGATTTACTCCCCTAGAAGTATGCTTGATTAGTTCTGCAAATACTTAATCATTGTATGGCTTGGGTTATCTTTTCATGTTTAAGATGTTTTGTAGTCACATGACTTGATGCTGTGATTTTTAGATACCTGTTGAAGAGTTTTCAATATTAATGACTCTTAAAAAAAAATCCCACTGAAAGAGAGAGATTGAGAGAACTAGATAAGGATGAAGTGAGAAAGAATAAGTATATTTTTGTTTATTTTGAAACCAGCTTCTATTTGAAGCCTAGAAGCCATGTATAAAATGATTTGATATAGGCCTACTGGTAAACAACTTTAAGAGATTTAAAACTGCAATGTCAATGGGACTTGATGCTTTGTGTGTCATTAACTGAGCATTTATTGTCAAGTACACTTGCACTTCTTCTACCAGCTGATCTTATAGACTACAACATATATAGTCTTAGCAAACATATATGGAGTTTTCTTTTAAATATTAATGCTGTTGTAAGTTTGGATCTTTCCTGAATCAATGAGCACCACATTTTGTAGAGTTTTAAGTTGTATGTTGTACGCTCAGGTTTCACGTGACTGACATTCAAGCCTTGGAGTGTCAAAGATGTTAAATGCTGAGATTTCTTAAGACAAATGCAGGTCTCTGGAATTCAAAGCTTTTGTTTCTTTGTAAAAATTTTTCCATGTTTCGGATGTTCCTTCAGAGTTGAAGGTAGTTCACTTCCTAGTCCAAACCTCCAGCAGGACGATGGGGGATGAAAGTGGGCAGGGTTTGAGCCTGGGACCATCGATAAATCCAAACGACAGTCCAGCGCGCAAACCGCACGAACAGGCATGCATCTGAGAATCAAAGCTTTAAGAGTTGGTTAAGTCTTCAGTATAAGAAAAAAAAACAAGTCTGTCTTGTTACTAATCCAAAAGAACAAAAAAGCTCCTCAGTACGGTGTAGCAAAAAAAAAAGTATAAAGTTTGCAGGATTGGAACCCAGCACCCTGGTTCAGCCACGGTGCCTCAACTTAGGGTCATGCATATTGATATTTATTCACTGAGGGGAAAACATCCAGCAAATTCAATGTCAAAATTAAATGTCAAGGTATTTGAAAATATCTCTAACAAAAGGACAGTAAAACATTTCTTTTTGGTTGCAGATTGTGAAATCCATTAAAGACAAATACATAGAAAAGCGAGCATCTCAGTATAGACTTCAATGCATTATAAAAATAAAACCAACTCAGTAATATTTAGAGTTTATAGCACAAAGTAAACTGAGCGTTCCAATTCTTTCTTTTTTTTTGATGCTTTCTCTTCAGTTCCTTTAGATTAAGGTCATCCATGTCTCATTCATTACATTGCTTGTATGTAGGTATATAAGTATATTCTATATCTCTAATTAGGTCCTATTGTGTTATATCTCTAATTATGTTATGCACATATTATGTTATATATCTAATTATGTTGCTCGCATTGTATTATATATTTAATTATGTTGCTCATATGGTGGTATATCTCTATTATGTTGCTCATATGTTGGTATATCTCTAATCATAGTGCTTGTATGATATTCCATATGATGATATTACATGTATACCTTCAACTATTTTCCAATGGGTTTAATTATGTTGCTTGTTTGTATGATGACATTATGTCTCTAAATATGTTCTTTGTATAATGTTTACATTACTGATGTGTCTAATTAGGTTTCATTGAGTATGGTATAGTGCTGCTAGAGTGTGTCTAGGCCAGTGCACATACAGCTTAACGCAATAATTTCAAAAATAAAACTCACAAAATCACATTAAGTTATGTTTTTATTTTAGTCATGTTTGTAATTAGTGAACTAAATGTCTTTTTACGAAACACGAGGAAAGTTGACCTGGAAGAACATTGAAGCGCTTCATAAAGAAGACTATTTGACTACAACATCCATGAGAGGATATAGCCTAACCGTTAATCCAAGGACGTACTAAAGTGCTCTTCTTGGCAGACAAAGATTCTAAAAATAAACTTAAGATCATAAAGGGAGTATTGTGTTCTACATACATTCTAATACCTTCACAATACGTTGTGACCTCTCTATTGCTGGGGGAAAGCCTGGGTGGTAAATTTGCTACTGTAGGGCTGCCCACACGTCAACTATCGCTTTTCCTCCATACTGACCAGATCCAAGGGATTGAGAGCCACTGCAATGTCGGGTCAGGTTGATGAAGAGCTTACAGGAGAGCAGTGATCTTTTAACTGCACCCTGCCTGCACATGGCTCCAAAACCTGCGGCGCCCATGCATGTCATCTCACAGGACATCTCTCCGGCCTTCTATCAGTTTTAAAAAGTTAAAGTCTGCATACCTGTTTCTGAAATGTTCCATTAATAACTTCAGTTACCATGGTGACACTTCCTTCTGCTTGACGCACTTCGGTCCGACCTTGCCGCTTGAACTTGCAAATAAACCATTTATCATCATTTTGATCTATTTTGTAACAGAACATTTATCACACACATCTGTCCTACTTTTCTTCCACCTCTGGGTGCTCACAATATTCTTCCCTGCAGTCGACACCCTGAGGATCCCGCCCACTAGTCCTTCTGTCGGTCACGCCCCCTTTTCCAAGAGGGACAGCCCACTGTCCAGCCCAACAAGTACAACTTGATCCACGTGAGGAGGGGAAAAAGAGTTCCAATCATAAAGAGAACATTTCTCGCTTACTTAAAAAAACAAAAAACAAAAAAAACTTAACTTTTGTGACTATTTGTTTCTGTGTGAACAAGACAAAAGTAAATGTAAGTGAATATTTTTTTTTCTTGTTTGCCATGTATCGCCTTATCTCATCCCTATATCAAAACAACATTCATATTTAACACTGGCACTGGTATGTTTTCTGGACTGTCATTCGATGGTCCCGGGCTCGAACTCTGTCATCCCCGGCCGTCTCTTTAATTCTCTTTAAATCTGAAGAAACATCCGAAACATGTCAAACAAAGTAAAAATATGGGAAGTAGGCTTAATTGATATTAAATAAATCCATTGTTTTCTTTCACGGTCTAGTTTTCTATTATAGTTATGTTTATTTTATTCAATATTTTTTTCTACAGTAAGGTGTAAGGATATTATGCCATTCGCAATTTTTCCACCCACACTCTTCAAAAATTCTTCGTCAATGTCAGATCGTGTTTGCTTGCATTGACACATTTGTACAAAGCTTTTATCAACTCACTCTGTCTGTCTAGTACAACTTTGAAACGTCATTTCTCCCACTCTCGAATTAATTTGAATCTTGGTACAGTTATTTATTTTTCCTAGCAAAACACGAATCAATTAAAACAAGATTACAAAGAGAGTTTGTGTGATACACAAACTCAGAGGCGGCCCCGTAGAGTCGGATCCCTGTCAGATCCGCCTATTCGCAAGATGTTTCGGATGTTCCTTCTAAGTCCCTGGCTCAATTTCTGTATGCTCCCATCCTTAAACTATCACAATATTTCTGAAAGAACAGTAAAGGTTAAATCATATTTTCAAAAGCCTTTAGTGTTTTTTTCTAACCGTGACGGACAGACCAACCAACAGACAAAACGCACAAAAATATGCTTGTTTCATTCTAATGGGGGCACTAAACAATTTTTTTTTTAAAATCTGATTTTTAAAAAAATTTAAGAATTTCAGGGCTTTACGCTAGTACACGAAAGCCGCTGCTAAAAGTTCATTTTAAAAAATGTGCATGATATCTACATGCCAGAAGCATTTCTTATAGTAACATTTCCTCCCTTACATTTACGTAATTGTTTTAGAATTGGTGTTTTGTTATTAAAAAATCGCTTGCATAATTAATTTTATCAATTAAACGGTTTGCTTTTAGAAAACTAAAAGTAGCCGTTGCACCTAAACTTTTCAAGCCGCATTTAATGGTGAAATAATATTTTTCGTATCTCTTCTAGTTTTGGCGCTCTGAGTCTGACAGACGGACAGACAGACAAAAAGTCAATTTAAAAAATGTGCGTGATATCTACATGCCAAGAGCATTTTTTTCTAGTAACATTTCCTCCCTTACATTTAGCTAATTGCTTCACAATTGGTGTTTTCTTATTAAAAAATCGCTTGCATAATAATTTTTATAAATTAAACGGTTTGCTTTTAGAAAACTAAAAGTAGCCGTTGCACCTAAACTTTTCAAGCCGCATTTAATGGTGAAAAAATATTTTTCGTATCTCTTCTAGTTTTGGCGCCCTGAGTGTGACAGACGGACAGACGGACATTTTGCACAAACCTAATAGCGGCTTTTTCCCCTTACGGGCGCCGCTAAAAATAGTTAATTAAATAGTTGTATTAATTGCTTTTGGTAGACATCGAGAAGGAAAATAAAACTTAGCCTACAATAATGAGAGATATGGCTGTAAATGTGGCATTCTTACCGTTAGGCAAACTTTAAAAAAAAAAGTATATTTAATATAATGCTTGTGCTTTATTTGGTAATGAATGCATGACCAAACAGTTTTTAAAGAAGATCGAAGGGCTTTGATATATTTGTATAGCAAATATTTTCCACAGTGTCAGTAGGCCTTCAGAGGTCTCTCTTCATTTATTAGATGTGAGATGTTGTGAATAAAAGTTGCGAGTTTATTCCAAATGCGTTGAGTCTCTAAACCAAAATTAACCTAACTGCCCCTTTGATCACACCGAATGTCCACATTCTTATAGTCTTTGATATCTAGATCTTGAAGGTTTAAAATGTTCTTATAAAGATATTAAAAGGAAGAATTCGCAGGAACAAAACAAGATAAAGACCAGACGTGTCAAACTGAAAATACTTACGTATATATACGCATCACACCAAAGACAGTGTTTCTCAACTTTGTGCTTGTGGCAGCTTAAAAGATCTTAGAGCCAGCAGGGTCCGGAGCGGTCCTGAATTTTAAGCTTCAGAAATACCTTCTTCTGGGGTCTACATTGCACAATTTATAATAATAAACGAATGCAGTTCTAATAGAGTCAGATAAAGTACTGCGGAAAGGGAGGATACTGAGGAATGAGAGATCTTCATGAATAGATAGTGCATGTACGTGAGTCGTTAAATAAACTTGCCCTTTTTCGTGAGTTAAATGGTATTATGCTTGGAGAGGTTAGAGCATTTGTGAAATGTTGCTTTGGCAAAGACAAACTGAGATATTTCCTGCCGGAGAATATATTGCAAAGCTTTCAAAGACAAACTGAGATATTTCCTGCCGGAGAATATATTGCAAAGATTTTCTATGTATGAAAGTATACAACTGAGAAAAAAATTCTAATATCAAGTTTTAAAATGATCTGAAGAAATGATAACGGAGCGTCGAGGAGACAGCTGATGTCTCAATAAGTAGAAATAGAGTTTGAGAATAATATGTTTGAAACAGCGTTATGTAAACATTTTGTAACTTGGCGCCACAACTTCATGGAGGACCTCAGAGCAGTAGTCACCAGGTGGAAAGAGGCTTCAGACATTTCCAGTGACAGATCTTTATGGAGACTGCTTGCCGCCTAATGCGTCGAACGTCGCGGGAGGATCTAAGTAGTTTGAATTTTTGTTTTGGTGAAAATGACATATTTTATATCATTAAAAAATTTAAGTCACTAATTAGAGAACAAATTGAATGGTCTCTTAGCTTTATTTATTTATTTTGTCAATTGAGCCAATCAAAGCGCTATATAACCTTGAAATTAATGAAATTTGATTGTTTTAAATTAACAAACAAGTATAGCAGACCATGGCATGGGTTTTATAAACTCCCTAATTAGTTTAATTAAGAGACCCAATTCTGTAAAACACTGTATCATCATCTTCGAATACAAAAACAAAATCTAATGAACACAATTCTGTTTATATCGGATATAGGCCTATAGGTCTATGATATATAAAAAAAGTTTTGTATTTCTTTTTTTTCGCTATCCAAAAATTGTGATCCTCTATGCAAGTAACAAACTTTGGCAGCTGACTATCATGCCTCATAATTGATATTAGCTGACTTATACATATAACAGTGTTAACAATATATAAATCTATTCTATTCTTACGTTAGAAAAGTTACACATGCGCAGGTCATAAATTTATTACATTCACGCATTTGCTTTAATTGTTTCTAATACATTATATCAGTTTCAATATCTGCGATATGCAAATTAAGAATCGAGGGTCAATGTTTATATATGGACATCTAAAATGTTATTTAGCCTGGTTATGTCTATAATATAATATGTATCCTCTGTTAGGGACCCCACAACTCAAGAAAACATTAAGAAACTGGAGCAAACACAAAATAGAGCAGTGTGATTTATAAGAAACGAATATTCACATTTGACTAGAGTAACACCTTTAGTTAAATCACTAAATTTAGAAAGCATTCAGGAGAGAAGACTCAAAAGTAAGGTAAAAAGTAAAGTAGCAATTATACACAAAACACTGAATCATCCTCTTCAAATACAAAAACAAAATCTTATACAATACTCAGAGAGACATAAAGATAAATGCACATTCCTCGTTCCATATAAAAAAGTAAAGTTCCCCTTTCAGACCTTGTGGTCTATAGGGCAGATGGTGGAGAGGTCATCTGTATCTGTAGCCTTCCGGTTAACAAGTGTGTCATGTGGCCAGCACAACGACCAACCACCTTCACTTTTCCCCCACTAATGTCAGGTACCCATTAGAGCTGGGTAGACTCAGAGGCGCTCAAGGATCCCGAAATAAAAAATCCCAGTCTTCACCAAGATTCGAACCCGAGACCCCCGATTCATTGAATAATTTTCTGATCCTATAATATTTAAACGTAGTACCAGACAACAACAACAAAAAGGCATCTCTCTTAACTCGTAATGGATATTTGACCTAGGTCCTATGATGTAAAAAAAACATTTACTACATTATAATTGTAATCATTAATGTTGCTGTCTACACCTCTCTAATCTAAAATATTAAATAGGTTGAGCAGATTAGCCCAATGAGTGATTGAGAAGCACGTCCTATTCCTATAATTTTTCATCAGATCCGTAAAAAAGACCACGACAACATCCCTATACTGCTAGACTTTTTTTTTGCATTCTCATCAAGTGCAACGCCCTAAATGAACAAGATTACTCTCACGGAAATAATTATTTCTAATAAGTTGTGCAGTCAATTGCCTCTCTTCTTCTCTCTTTCTTTCTCTCTCTCTTCTCTCTGTCTCTCTCAAAGATTGTAAAATATATTTTCTTTTCACCTGTATTTCTCATGACCAAATAGCATAGCATGTGCAAATTAAATCTAACTGCCTTGCCAAATATCAAATAATTCTAATACTGTCTACGTAGAATGTCTGAAGACACTACCCCACTGGGTCAGACGAACCTGTCGATTGTTTATTTGTTTGTCGTTCGGTCATATATTATTGGTTGTGATATGATTTTTTTTTCATGACATAAAAGTGGTATTCTTTACGTTAAGCTTTAATAAACTTAAAACTGCATGAAGTATTCAAACTCCATTGAAAAAGAATTTTCAATTAGGTGTCTTCATCGAATGCTATGTTTGGAAGGAAATTTCGTACAGCTTAACATAATTGTAGTCAGATTAGTACTAATTATCTGAGTGGTTGGACTGAAACTTGTATTTTGCTAGTGAAATTCAAACCAAGATAGAATATATTTTTATACTAATTTAGAGCATATTGTCTCTATGTATTTATGAAAGATTCAAGAATGAAATTTCTATGGGACTGTCACCGGTCACTCCTGAGAGGCTTCTATCATTATGGCTACTTCCTAGCCAGTCACCCAGCCTGGTTCTTGACCATTCCCATCGGACTCTGCTTACTGTCCGCTGTAGGTTTCATGAATTATAATCCAGAGAGGGACATTGGTAAGTTTATTTTAAGTTTATTTTAAATTGACCAATGAAATGATGCACATTATTTAGGCTCGTTTTATATAGGAATCAGCTCTATTTTTAAATTAGTAAAACACTTTACTTTCAATATTATATCATATTCATATATCATATGCGAACACTTTATGTTGTGTCTGTTCTATTTATGTGTATGTTTCTGCTGTGTTGTCTGTATATCAGAAAACAATTTATATAAGGATCAATAAAACAGTCTTAGTATTAGTCTTATAACGTCGTGAAAGTCGTGAAAAAGAAAAAAAACACTATAAAAACTAAAACATTTCAAATTAATCACATATATCAACACGTACCAGCATAGGCCACCAGATGAACATAATGAATCTCAACATTAGCGAGAACATGCCGCCATGTTTCACTATATATCATCACAGTATCCACCACCACCTCAGCCACCACAGAGAATATAAGATCACAAACATGTACACATCACCACTCTGGGGTGTGTGGCCGAGATGATTAGTACAATTAAACTTATCAAGCGGCTCTAGGTTCGACACCCGACTCGGGCACAGTTGTGTCAACTGAGGCAGCACGGAAAACTCTCTCCGGATACCCCCCCCCTTCTTAATAGTTTTTCTTTATCTTGTAATATTTGTTCTAGATGAGCAAATCTCTATCTGTGCAAGTTTTCTAAAGATTATTCTTCTTAACGCCAGTATTATTATATCGCCAGAAACCCTTTACGCACCAACCGATAGCAGAGCGGTCAAAGACAGAGATACAGTGGTCAAGACCTTCCCAGACTTGTTCGCCACCAACTACCATCCGTTCAGCGCCAACAAACTGATGGCTCAGGGAATTGCGATATTCAGGAGCAAAGCTAGAAGGGCCATACTGACACCAGAAGTGTTGCACGAGCTAGAGGTGAGTGGAAGGCGACTGCTGCTACATAGAATCTAGTCTGTTGGTGTGTGTGTGTGTGTGGGGGGGGTAGGTTAAAGTTAGTCCCACGTTTCATACATGACACGAATTTTGCATGCCAACTGGCAAAATTGTTGATTCTTTAACTTGATAGTACATGGTGGCTAAAGAAAAAATCACAATAAAGTTTATATTTGACATACATTAAAAAGGTAAAAGTAAAAACTTACTTTGCAGTTCTTGTGGTCCATTGATTAAATATCATAATGTTCATATGGTTTTGTTTTTTTAAGGCCAACGAAGATGTCATGTGGCCAGGAAAAGACAACTTTCTTCGATGTCCTAAAAATTATCAGTTAAACAACTTGTAAACACGAGACTCCCTTGATGTCCAGCCGTAGACAACGTTCTCACCATTCATTACACGAATTGAGCTCAAATACTTTAACCCTTTGGGGAGGGGAAAATTAAAACACAAAATTTCGACGTGCTATTCAATATCAGCTATCTGGAAATGTGTGCTTTAATTCATGTGTCACAATTCTTACAATAAGTCAAAATTTCATCCTGTACGAGCCCTGTGCTATACCTATGGGACTCTGGAAAAGTAGCAATTATCTTGTTTTTTTTTTTCCGTACTACTGAGCATCAGTGAAATTCCTTCACATATGACCTGCCAGTGCAAGGGTAAGACATCTTTCTTGAACTAGAAATTATTACATTTTTTTTGTCAAACTTGTTTTTTTCCCGCCTCTAATCTTTTAGATGTTTAGAAACAACGTTCTATCTCTGAGAGTTGAAGTCGATGGTAAAAACATAACTTTTGATGACGTCTGTGTGCGGAGTCAGACATTCGGTGGAACAGACTGTGTGGTTGATGGGAACTTTCTTTTTGATCCTTTCTTTAAGTAAGATTCTTTTTATACAATATCACTTATGGATTATTAGAAAAACAGAATAAAGATTTTAAAATCCAAATCCTTTGTGCTATTTTCTCTAAAGTTCTACTTATTTTTTGGTTATTCTTAGATACATTTTGATTTGTGTTTATTCTTTTCGCATCTATTTTTGTTGTCTCATTTTAGCGGCTCCCGAAATGGGAATAGATACAATTAGTTTTGTGTGGTCTGTCTGTCGTCCGTCCGTACTTCCGTTTAGATTTTGTAAAGTAGAAAAAATATTGATAATCCGACATCATGATATTTTAAATTAAATTAATTTAAATTTAAGAACTTTAATATTCATTGTGCTAAAAGAGCATGCAGTTCTCTTTTATTCTATACCAAATAAAACATTTTCTGAAAAGAAAAAAAAAGTTATTGAAGTTTAATCAAAACAGGATAGCCACATACAAATGAGCAAATTGAATGATTCCATTGGAACATTGGAAAATAATTAGGTTTGTAAAATGTTCTGTCATACTAAGTACTACATTTACACAAAAAAATGGTTACTTTTTTTTAAGAGTAAAAATCTATTTAGTATGCATATAATTGTAACATAATTTAAAACAACAATTATAAAACACTAAACTAAAGGAAGTGAAGATTCTTTATAATATATTCATATTTGTAATAAGATATTGATCCTTTACAGAACAATTGGATCAATTAAATGACATTTGTTAGGCCAGGTTCACATTGAACTTTTTCCTTCACTTTCACATATTCCTTGGTCTGCTGGACCTTCCTTCTAAATTCTTCTCTGCCATTAGACTTTGATAGTATTTCATTTTGATAATCTTTCTGAAAATATTGGAGCCTGCATTTTCCCTGTCTGTGTGGATCACTTCGTGGGGCCGATTTTGAGTTTGTGTTTCCACATGTTTTAGTTTCTATTTTTTGCTGCTTTCCATTCCTTTTTTCCTATTTCATGTTGTTTTTTTCTATTTCTTGTTTCTATTTTTTTTTTTTTTTGTTTTTTTTTTCTTTTCTACTTTTTGTTTCTTTTTCTTGCTGCTACCCATTTCTTACTTCCATTTCTTATTTTTGTTTCTTGAATCAATATTTCTTTTTTTTCTATTACTGGTTTTTACAGGTTTCTTCTATCTGTTTCTTGGTTCAAGCTAATTCTGGTCTCATTCTATTTACTATTCATATTTGTTTTTTCTGTTTCTATGTATTCATTGTTTCTTGTTTCTATCTTTGTTTCTATCTAATTCTTATTTGTTCATATTTATGTATTTATCCTTTTAAAAATCCCATTTAAGCGAGTCGATGAGCCGAGGAGAAGTGAACTATCCTTTCTGGTTCTCTGTTGGTGGAGGCATAGATCTGAACCTGTACATCAGCGATGTAGTCCTGAGCGACAACGAGGAATATCTGAAGGAAGCAGGCGCCGTGAAGATGGCCTTTCCTCTTAGGCAAGACACAAAGGAAGTTGAGAAGATGTCTCTGGCCTGGGAACTCGAATTCGCAGATTTTATGAATAATGCGAATTTTTCTACGGTTGAGGTAATCAGCTTTGGATGGATTGCATTGTATTCATTTTATTGTTGTGTAACCCTTGGCTTATGTAACATGTGCGTTTGATTTGTTTACTTGATAAAGTTTGAGATCATAAACTAGCTGTAGGTCCACAGTTTCTTTCAAAAACACATTGTACTTCGATCTATTCATACTTAAAAGAGCCTTTTACTCTAGTAGAAGCGTCTAAACATATAGATTCATATAGATATGAACAATTTTATTCCGAGATGAAATGGTTCTTAAGATTGTTAAAAACATCTGTTTTATAGATAAGGGCAGTGTATAGCCTAATGGTCACTATAATGTCCTTCACAGTATGCCTACGCAATATCGCAGTCTTTGAGCTTGGAACTGGACAGAGGAACTAAGGGCGATATTTTCTACTTTTCATTGACCTTCACAATGATGATCACTTACGCCTCGGTTGTCAGTGCAGGTCAGTTCCATTGAATTTCTCTGTCTAAAAGACACTTTTCTTTTACGGAAGATTTTAAAGCCAAAAGAATTAAAAAAAAAAAGAGTTGTAGAAAAGTATAAACTTTAATATTTAACTTTAAGCGCCAAGAATTTTTTTAAAACATAAGATCTCCTGATTTCGATTAAATATTAATATATCAAAGCGTATATGGGGCAATCTGGTAAAGATAAAATGAAACAATGTTGTCAATGTTATTTTAATTTCCCTGTGGACTGAGCGGAGTATAAGGCCGCAGCAGTACTTAGCCACTAGACTTAGCTCTGGGCAATTCCCCTCTGATAGCTCCATGTCCATCCATTCATGTTCTGGTTTAAGCTTTGGTCAATAAATGTGTCAACATGCCAGATTTCCATTGGTTATGAACTCTTTTTGGTAGGAATTACCATGACTTAAGTCTGGTAGGCTTTCTGTAGCATTTTATTTTTAAATAGCCTCAGGACCAACTCTCCTCCTTACCAGGGCTTGATGTTTCCCGAAGGTTGTGTCTTGGCGGTGTTACATGAAACAATAAGAGTTCATAAGATTGCTTGATTGCTCAAGGAAACATGATTCGAATAGAATCGTTTTAATTATACTCATTTGTAATTTAATAATAATAAAAAAAAAATCAGCAACTAAAGTTCTATTGTGTGCTGGTAGATACATGGAAAATATAGTACGAGAAATCACTTTCAGAATATAATCATTGAACTTGTTAGGCCTTCATTTCACTTTTGTTTGTTGACCAGGAGGAGACTGCGTGTCAACCAGGGCGCTTCTGGCTAATGCTGGGGTCGTAGCTGCTGCAGTTGGCATCATGGGGGCGTTCGGCTTGGTGACACTGTCAGGTGTTCGCTTTGTGAATATGGTGGGCATCATGCCATTTTTAACCCTGGGTGAGCCATAATTTTTTTTAAAACTATTAATAAGTCATAGTTGGATTTTTTTTAAATTTCTGGCGAGACTCAGAATTGAATGCTTTTTCAACTCTTGCGAGTCACTGTTTTATATATCTTTCTTGTCTTTTACTTTTTGTATGAGAACCAAGACTTAAAGACAATAACCACTAAATAATTTTACTAAAAAGGTTTATGCAATTTACCTCGTGCCTCGTACTTAGCTATGCAATTAATAACAATTAATATTAACAACCTCTGCCTCCCCCCATCCCCCCAACAGCCACACGAGGTAGTAAGAGTGGATTGCCAACCAACTGCATTAAAATATAACCCACTGATGTCATGAAGGATTGTTATGACGGTCCTCAGAATTGAAATCTTCTTGAAATAAAACCCAATGATTGTTGTTACGGTCTTAAGAATTCAAAAATTCTTTAAAATATAACACATTGATGTAATGAAGGATTGTTATGGCGGTCTCCAGAATTCAGATGACGTGGTACCTGCATTCACACACAAGTCTACAATTTTTTAATTACAAATTAAATGATTAAATTAGCATATTTACTGCATTCATGGAATAATTAGTATAACTTTGAAGTGGTTTAAAATAAAGTAAATTAAAATGTCTGCATTCGTCGCCGATAAAGTGGTATGCCATTAGGATTGTGTGTACTTTGTAGGATCATAGGATGGTGTTGCTTTGACCCTAACTATCAAAAATATATAAAGGGAGAAAAGCGATGCATCTTTCGTTTCCTTCGACATTTTCATAATAGGTAGAAAAACTACATATAGTCAACTTCTTGATGTATCGGGGTACACGGAAGTGCTGATAATCTGTTGATTTTTTTTTATAATTGCATAATAATTGATGAGCACATTATTTTTTAACTCTCCAGAATCAAATTTTCTAAGCTCTTCAGTTCGTGGGACAACATAATTTCAATATAAATTAAGCGATATAGAGGAAGCCCCCCCCCCCCCAAAGAAAGAGTAATAGGGGACGACTAAGGAATACATGGAGTCGCGATTTCGAAGCAGACGCCAAGCAGATGGGGTAGTTGGAGAGACTTTCCCAGCCCCGAGACAACTGGAGGAAGCTAGTTAGTGAACCATGTCTCACACGGGACCACAGGCAGAGATGAGATAACTAAGGAATATTAAACAATTACTTAAGACACCTACAAACTACACACACACACACACACGAACTATACACTCTGCCAATAGGCCGAACATACTCTAGGGACAACTTTTCTACTTATTGACTGATGCATGTAACTTTTCAAAATTTGGCCGATGGAGCCCCCCCCCCCATTTCAAAGATTTTGTTCGCACCCACCTTAGCTCGTTCAGGAATTAGGGAGTGCTCTAGGCTATCACATTGTGATCCTTAAGGGCTTTTGGAATGTAATGATAAAGAATGAGTAAAAATGTAAATTAAAAAGTCGCAGATAAAATCACGTCTAATAAAGAAAAAGCTAGCACTTGCCAATGGTATTATGTGGGAAATTTTGAGTTCCGATAGTCGGGGGAATTACCTCTCCAGGTTAGTCTCTAACATAAGAAAGTCAAGTCACGTAAGTATGTAAGTTATTTTGAAATGCCTTCTCGTATTGTTACAGACGCCTCTCGTGAAAACATTATACATTATAAAAGGTCCTTATTAGAGGACGAAAGGACTTTTAAAATATTTTAATTTGTTAAACATTGCTAATAATGTCATTTTATTTGGTTAATCAATTAACGTGGGTTAACAATTACAATGAAAATACAATTTTTTTCCCCTTTAAAAAGTTGACTGGTCCGGCCCTCTTCCCCTTTTTGTCATTACGTTGCCCCCCCCCCCTCGAGAGGTGAAGTCAATGTCGAATGAGAGCCCCTGTCAGTTATGTCGCATACACAGCATCAGATTGTAGATATAGTCTAGCTCAGACTTGTTTCTAACAAACTTGTTTTATTTTAAAGTTAACTCTTAAGTATGCCATCTACCCTCTCTACTCCAGGCCTGCCTCTTGTCCCAAGGGATTGCTGACATAATCAGGTGCCCAGTTTGGTCCACGATCTCCTCTTGTCACGCGCTTGTTTGGTGTATCAAGGAAATACCCCCCCCCCCCTCATTTGGAAACAAAACCCAGGTCCCTAGCGCGTGACACTGTTCTGGCTCCATAAGACCATAACGTTGACTTGTGTCATCTTTTTTGTCGAGGTTCCTTCTAAAATAAGGATTAACTGAATCTCGAAGTGTCGCGTTTGGAGAGAAGAAAAACATAACATTATCCGAAAAATCTGAGGGAATCCAAGATACACATACATTTACCTGTTCAACGCTTGATGTCGCATAAATCACTTCTTTGTAATGCACAGGCAACTGTTTCACATTTAAATAATCCAGTTATTTTAAAACCAGGTAATGTAGACTTGTACTTTTAT
>JADKLZ010000130.1:28253442-28306492 GCA_021533235.1 Biomphalaria straminea | reverse complement strand
TAGAGTCTACATCAACTACAACTTTAGAGTCTACATCAACTACAACTTCACAGTCTACATCAACTACAACTTCAGAGTCTACATCAACTACAACTTCATAGTCTACATTTCTACATCAACTAGAGCTTCAGAGTCTACATCAACTACAACTTCACAATTAGTTTGATTTGTAAGTTCATAAACACTTGGTCATTTGATCTTTATGAGTGGCTGAAATAATAGTCAACGTTACAAAAATCTTCAGAGATACTGACCATCATTGCAATTCTTGTCATTATTACTTTTACTAATAGGCCGTCTGATCAATAGATATAATGATTGTACATATAAAGGACCGGAGTTAAGTATTTAGAGGCTCGGGTCTGTAGACTAGCCTTCTATCCCTTAAATCCGGCCCTGTACATACAAAAGACTCCAGCAAGCTACCCCCCCCCCGCCCCCAATCCTTCCTTCATGTTTCTAGGGCAATGACACCTCTGACAATTTTATTACCTTTTTTTTTCTTACTTACATTTTAGTCGAGTTCATTTTTAACATTAAAAATAAGCAACTAAGCCAATAGAAGTCTCCGCCTTCTCGGTGATAGACAGTCAGCCACTCAAGGTTGATGTTGGTCAGTCAAATAATTTCGGTTCACGTTTAAAAAAGATGCAATATTTAAAGAAGATTTTTGGCCCTGAAAAGTCTTGAAGAGACATCGCTATATCTGACTACATTGTATATGTCTCTATCTTTTACTCTGGCATCAGAACTAATAAAAAGAGTTTTTTTTTTTTACAAACATCAGGAGGTAATTATATAGAACTTGTTGATACATAGAGATATTTTTTGATTATTGGTATATATTCTTTTTTGACATTTAGATATTGTTAATATGGTTGGAACTATTGCTAAAACGGTAAAACTGTACTTAATGTCACCCTAAATAAATTTTTATCCCTTACAAAGGCTATTAAATTAAATAGGGGCCTTCAATCATAATGACAGATTGTTCTTAATCCAGTTAGCCAGAGGTCAAGGATCACTCTGTTATATTGCCATATTTTATTGCTGCTTTTCATTTGCGGGCTAATTACTGTATTGCCTCCAGCCTGCGCAGAGTATTTTTAAAGTGATAATCGGCTCGTGCAGACCAATACCACTCTTTAAGCTAAATGCAGTTCACAGTGGCACAGAAGTCTGAGACAGCTGTGAACAGTAGATAGCCGTAGGTGTTGTTTCGGATAACACATTTGAGACCAAAAGACCAAAAGAAAATCTGCCGCCGAGGACAAACGCAGACGACGAAAAGAAAATCTAAACCGACCACCTACGGACAATGGTTTTGCTTGCCCTGGATGTGACAAAATATGTAGGTCACAGCTGGGACTGCACAGCAACGGGAAACACTGTATTCCTCACTAATCTTCGTATTCGAAGACAAGCCTATTATTGCTGCTTTTATATATAGAGTATATAGAGTCTTTCATACTTATGTTATTCATATTGAGTCTTTCATGTTGATGTCTGTTAATTGCGCTCCGGTGGACATGTGTGGTATATCTGGTAAGAAGTTTCGTGTTGCCTTAAAGCGCTCAATGAACAATCGTGTCGGAATAGATCATCATTAGAACTCGAGCCGGTATATATATATTTATATATATATATATATATATATATATATATATATATATATATTTATTTATAATAAAACATTAGAAAACATAAAACTAGCTTAACTAGCTTCTCTTATGTACACATTGTTACTTATGCCTCGAGTAAATCAGTGTTAACAATTACTTTATCTAAACCTATAGATAGAGACATAAAGAAATGAACATCCATTTATGTACTGTCTCTGTTCTGCACAGCGCCCTGAAGCTTTTGTTGGCTGGCGATCTTAGAGTAGCCTCCCAACCGCAGAATGAGCTTCCAGAGAGAACAGATCGCCATTGTGGGCATCAGCTGCAAAGTGCCTGGGGCTGACAATGTTGAGCAGTACTGGAAGCTGTTGGAGAATGGGGAGAACCACGTGATAGACATCCCGAAAGAACGCTGGAACAACGATGCCTTCTATGACCCAGACCCTCACGCTGTTGGCAAATCATACGTTCGTCGTGCTGGGCTGCTTAAAGAGTAAGTACATAAAACAATGACAACTAGCGTTGCAAATAAATACACAAACAATTAACAAGATATGGTTTCATTGCATTTTATCGTTCATCATTTTATCACTGCATTATTGTTTGATCCTTTACTTTCATCGTTGTGATGAGAGCGCAGAAAATATTCAACACTCATAGCCGCCCTAAAAAGTAATTCGCGAAAACACAATATACGGACTTAAAGGGATCCCGATGTTATAGAGTGTGTGTGTGTGTGTGTGTGTTTATAAAGCGACGATAAGAAGTTTGCATTGGTTAGTGGCTATGCAATGAGAATGGTGCAAGATAAGCGGCATTGTCGTAAACTGTCTTGGGTAAGCCTGACAACTCAAGAATGCCAGACTAAAAAGTTTTGTAGTCAGATTTTGTTCAAAGTACCACTTTATATTATTACTTAAGTCTACCGTATTATTTCAATTTGTCCTTATTGTAAAAAAAGTTATATTTCTTAATGTTCACGTGGAGGTTATATCAAGTTTTGCAAGTTAAAATATAAAATACGTGTACAGAGGTTGTTATCAATCATCAGTAGGGTGCTAGGTGCCTGTAGCCTTAGATAGCACCTCAAAAGGGCGCCATATCTAAAATATTTTTATAAACTCAAATACGGTACTGAAGTGCTTGAATGGATAATCTTATCCATTTAATGTTTAATTCTTGCTGAAGAATCTCATCTTTCATTACATCATAATATTGTGCAGCAAACTCGTTTCTTTTTCTCCATGGTTTTCTTTAATACCGCAATCTACTTCCAATTTCGTGCTAAAGAAAAACCCTGAAAGGAACATGGCTAAGTTTGACATAGATCTAAATCCAGTCCACTAGATTAGTAATACAGAAACTATAGGGCCCGCAGGCCGCGGGTAATATCAGGCTAATAAACAATATATTGTCTAGCTTGAACTCTCAATAGTAGTCTAATTGTTAGGTGTAAGAAAAGCAGAGAATAAGCGTGGAATAATTCAAAATGTATTTTTACTAACGAAGTGTCCTACGTTTAGATCGTTAATAATAGATTCAAATCAAAATATCAAAAACCAAGATATCAAAAGTGCAAATTAAAGCACTAAAACAATGAAGTCTTGACCAATGTAGTTTAGTCTAACTCTGGGATAAACTAAAGAGAATAAGAATGGAGAATGCCAATAATCTCTTTTTCAAGTTTAAAAGAGTATAACAAAAAATCTTAGGGCTAAAATAGAATAACAAGGATTTTCTAGATTAAAATAGACTTAAAGACTGAAGACTAAAATAGAGGAACAAAATCTCTCAAGATTAAAAGAATATATATATATATAACAGTAGGGCCTACAAATAACTTGATGTCATCAGTCACATTTCCAAAGCGTTAAGTGGTGACATTTTTGACGTTGAGACGACTGTATTCTTCTTAAAGTCCGCAACCCATTTAGCCAACGATCCAACGATCAGGAAATCTCCATTTGGACAGACGGAAAAGAAAGGCAACTCTTCATTGCCCATTTCTGCCTGGTGACAAAAAGCTAATGCAGACATTGGTTCACCTAATTACAAGAGCTGCCATCATTAGTGAAGATTTTAATGACTTTCTCAGCCCACATATGTCCGTGAGTGACAAGTTGCAGCCCACCACTGCATAATAAATATGATATCGTGTGCGGAACTATAGATGTCACTTGCCTGTACAAAATGACAAAAGTCTGCTACGTGGCGGTCAGGGCTGTCTATTTTAAGCTATGTAGCCTACTTTATTCTAGACAGGGGTTTCACGTTTATTTCTCTACGTATGAACTTATAGGATGAACAGATGTGAACAAAGTGACTCCGAGAATCATGTCAAGCACTGGAATATGTTTCTTTAAAGTTTAACATCGCCAGCAGATGGCGCTTATGTCGAGAGATATGAAGAGAGACAGACAAGATGGAGAAAACAGGGGAGACAAAGAGCTAGTGATAAGAATTGCTATGTCCAGAAGCTGGAAACAAATTTTAGATATTAGCTACTTACTAAGTTTCTTCAAGTGTCTCTGGCATATTTAATCAGACTTGACTTATCTAGCATCGTTTCTCATCAACAACCAAGGAATTTAAAAAAAAAACAAACAAATACATGATAGCCAATATAGTTTAGTTTGGCTCTGGGATAGCCTCTAAACTAAAAATCTTACTTTAATTATAACCACCTACATTTCATAATACACCAGCTTTAGTGTTTTTAGATGTATAGTCGACCGGAGGCATAGCATATGCCACTATTTTGTAGGGCCAACCTTAGGCAAATGAAACCTATGCGACCGCAGTGGGCCCTGCATTTTTATAGGACCCATGCTAATTTTAGGGGTATAAATTATTAAATTAAACCATTTTATAACTTAAAACAGATTTCTCGCGGGTTCCTGTCGATTTAACAGGAGGTCCTGGAAATCTCAAAATATACGGAAAAGTCCTGGAAATATCCGGAAATTATACAAATCTTTTGAAAACTTATACAATTCTCCTGCAATGTATAGACGAAAATTGTCATTTACTTTCTCCTCTTAAATTACCTAGGATAACTCCCTCCGTCCGAGTTGCAAAAATAAACAAGATTACAAAGAGAGTTTGTGTGAGGGCCGGACAGTTGCAATATCACTTTTTTTTTCTACCTCACGTTAAAAAAAAAAAGGGGGGGGGGGGAGTAATCTACTCTGTAGTAACCATCGAGGCGACAGAACACGCTCAAGACTTTGGACACAATGGAAAGATCATTTTTTAGCGGCCCCCGTAAGGGGAAAAAGCCGCTATTAGGTTTGTGCAAAATGTCCGTCTGTCCGTCTGTCCGTCTGTCAGACTCAGAGCGCCAAAACTAGAAGAGATACGAAAAATATTATTTCACCATTAAATGCGGCTTGAAAAGTTTAGGTGCAACGGCTACTTTTAGTTTTCTAAAAGCAAACCGTTTAATTTATAAAATTAATTATGCAAGCGATTTTTTAATAACAAAACACCAATTCTAAAACAATTACGTAAAAGTAAGGGAGGAAATGTTACTATAAGAAATGCTCATGAAATGTAGATATCAAGCACATTTTTTAAAATGAACTTTTAGCAGCGGCTTTCGTGTACTAGCGTAAAGCCCGGAAATGACATGATTCTAAACTAATTTCTTAATTTTTTTAAAAATCAGATTTAAAAATAAAAAATTGCTTAGTGCCCCCATTAAAATGAAAGAAGCATATTTTTGTGCGTTTTTTCTGTTGGTTGGTCTGTCCGTCACGGTTAGAAAAAAAACACACTAAAGGCTTTTGAAAATATGATTTAACCTTTACTGTTCTTTCAGAAATATTGCGATAGTTTAAGGATGGGAGCATACAGGAATTGAGCCAGGGACCAACGATAAATCCGAACTAAAGTCTAGTGCGCAAACATCAAAATAAGGCAGGTTTATACCCTGCTGGCCATCCTCCGTCGTCCAGCGAGAAGTTAATTATTTTCAACTTAGAAGGAACATCCGAAACATCTTGCGAATAGGCGGATCTGACAGGGATCCGACTCCGACGGGGGCCGCCTCTGAGTTTGTGTATCACACAAACTCTCTTTGTAATCTTGTTTTTACACGGTTAGTTTTAGTCTGTAAAGGGGGGGGGGAGGAGAGGAGTTCCATGAGCCAGAGGGGATTGATATTTGGGTCCACAGATACCTCTCAAATCGAGTAACAATCTGTTGTGTGGGTACAATGAATCCTCTTTTTTAAATATTAAAATAACATTATGTTCCTTTCTACAGTCCTATAGCTTTTGACAACAAACTTTTCAATATCAACGATTTCGAGGCCGATCAAATGGATCCACAACAGAGATATGTTCTGGAGTGTTCATTCCGAGCAATGGAAGATGCAGGTATAACGAGAGAAAAACTCGCAGGCTCTAATACTGGGGTTTATGTTGGTAAGTTTTCTGATACTGTTCATCTAGTATAGTTTTCCCTTTCAGACCTTGCGATCTATAGGGCAGATGATGTAAAGATCACGTTTCTGTGGTCCACGGTTAGAGTGGGTGTCATGTGGCCAGCACAACTACCAATCGCCTTTATTTTTTCCTCAACTGTGTAAAGCTGGGTGGTCTCACGGGCGCCCCAAAGATACCAAAATTAAAAGGATTTGAACCCGCACTATATTACAAGGCGTTTTCTGATAACGGACGTGTTGGTAACTTATTGAAAACACAAGAAGATAAAGAATCCCTCGTTTTTATAAATTGGAATCTAAGGCCTTAACCAAATTATTGAAAAACATGTATTTTCTTAAAGCCTAGCTCTATATTTTGAACTGTTTGCTTACAGGCTTACATGTAGGCCTATAATCAATATTTAATTGTGCATAGTAAAAATGTCGTATGTAGCTGCAAAAATAAACAAACAAAACTTTTTGTCGTAAAATTTTTGCCTTCTTGTAACTACATAAGCGCCTCTTTTTTTCCCCTCAATGTTAAAATAAGTGTTAGACTCTTGTCTAATGTTGTTTTTTTAGTAAGAGATAAAAAAAAAGATTTACCTCACCAAGTTGTCCACTGAAATCAACTAATAATTTTGTTTTTATCACATATTAGTATGTTTTTGATAGTATGCTGGTCGTCTGGCTACAGTTTCATTTTGCTGTCTATTTATTTAGAATGTGAGAGGGGGAGGGGATTGGCTAATTCTTCACTATGTATTATATATATATATAGGGCAGGGAAGGTCCACTTTTCTTAACATATTGATGGTAATCTTTCAATTCAGGGGCCATGAACGGAGACTACAGGGGTCTCTTCACAGCCAAGTCTCCAATAGTAGGAAACTACACTGTAACAGGCATCTCCAACAGCATCATAGCTGCTAGAATCTCCTTTGTCTTTGACTTGCGAGGTCCCTCAATGACTCTGGACACAGCCTGCTCGTCTGCTTTGCTGGCCATACACATTGGGGCCCAGGCCTTGCGAACAGGTCAGTTCACACATACACATTGGGGCTCAGACCTTACAAACAGGTCAGTTCTTATCTTATCTTGTATAATACAGACGTTACTTCAAAAAAAAATGCTTATGTTCTACGCGTCATGTAATATAACCAATGACTTAAATTCTGCCTAGTCACTTGTTTCCTGGCTAGCTCAGGCAACCCATTCCATGCTCTAATGGCACTAGGGAAGAAAGAGCATTTGTACAAATTTGTCCTAGTATAGGGCCTACGTGATACATGTGTATTTATCTTTGTGTCTTTCTGAGTATTTTATTAAATTTTGTTTTTGTATTTGAAGATTATGGTTCAGTGCTTTATGTATAATTGCTTCTTTACTTTTGAGTCTTCTAAATTTAGTCATTTTATTGAAGGTGTTACTCTAGTTAAATGTGAATATTCATTGTTCTATTTTGTTTCCGTTCCACTTTCTTAATGATTTCTTGAATGATTTCTTGAGTTGAGGGGTCCCGAATAGAGGATGCATATTTTATTTTTGGCTTAACCAAGGTTCAATAAAATTTTAGCTGTATGTTCCGCAGGGCCGGCCTTAACATTTGCGGGGCCCCATGCAAAATGGATTGCGCGGGGCCCAGTCATGGTAAAGATAAGGATAATAAGTGACAATTAAGATTTTGTATTAGAGAATAAATTCGTCTTTGCAATTACATTTTAATGAAAGCTGACAATGCCTTTTTAAAAAAAATTCGAGTACTATTAGCGTTTGTTATATGGAATGACACCCCAAAAAGACAACTTTGTCTATTTTTATGACTTTTAAGGAGATTTCAATAATTTCAGAACATTTCATGGACTTTTTCGGACATTTTGCGATTTCAGGAGATTGACTAGATCTTCTGTAAAACTAGGAGGCCGCGGGAACCCTTATTATAAATTATAATTGTTGAATCTATTTATTTACCGTACTCATAGAAATAGAGCTGGGCCTATGAAAGTGCGTGGCCCACTGCGACCACATAGGTTGCTGTGCCGTTAGGCCGGCCCTAATGTTCCGATTTGATTTATAGAAATTTCTTTGATGGTTTCATCAATATGGGGATTCCATGAAAGTTTTTAATTTATTAACACACCGAAGTATTTCATTCCCATCAGGTCTATCTTTTTTTTTTTCAGAAACAAATATGCTTGACTTATCAAAAAAAAAAAACTGATATACAGCAATGTCATTTGTATATTCCATGTTTACCTTTTTTGTCTTTTAATTTGACCTAGTGACCTAGATGTAATTGAAAAACCTGCTAAACCAAAACATTTAACGTTTGAGTTGTCTCAGTTGATTGATTAGATTAGGTTAAGTAACTGTTTTTACTCCCAAAGTATTGAATTTAAACTAAATGTAATTAATTAATTATTTTTGGTCTGCATTTGAATTTGTGTTTGTCTCCCCTGTTCTCAATATTAAATGAAGCTAATATTTACTTTGTACTTTTCTAGTTCAAATCGTTACTTAGATTGTCACGCTTAGTATAATATAATAATTGATCAATTTTAAAATTTCTTTCCACTATATTCCAACGCCAGGTGATTGTGACATGGCTCTGTGTGGTGGCACTAACTTCCTCATGTCACCAGACGTCTTTGTCCACTTAAGTAAAGCTCATATGGTCTCTCCAACTGGTCAGTGTTTTGCCTTCTCCGACAGTGCAGATGGTTACACCAGGGGAGAAGGATGTGGAATGGTCATTCTCAAAAGATTAAAAGATGTAAGTCTTTAACGAGTAATAAATATCGAATGTTTGACATAGTAGTAAAAAGATCATCTTTTAAACACCTAAATATGTGTAAATAGTACTAATCTCATCAAATTAATCTGTAGTAAGTAATTAATATTAATAATGATGATAATAATAATAATAAAACTTATATTAAATGCATTCTACAATCAAATTCCCACAACTAATTATACATTTTTGGTAGAATGTATCAAGTGTTAAAGGGCAACTCCAAACCATAAAGCTAAACGAAAAAATTATTTCTCTGATGAAAAGGTCACAATTTAATAAGGTGTTACTCTTTATGCCTATAACTTAGTTTATTGAAACTTTGGGACACCACACAAGATTTGTCGACCGTCTTTCTCCATTCCTCTGTCTTTTGCCTCTTACAAAGGCAATGCCGTCCATTATTTTACATTGTCTTCTCATCACTTTCTTTGTCTCTTTACTCTTTTTTTCTGGTACTGTTTCCTGAAGGAAGGTCTTTGCGAGTCCAGATTACCTTGTAATATGGCCATAGCAGGTCACCGTGGGATCCAAGCGCTGTAATAACCCTGTCTCTAATCTCTTCGTTTGTGATGTGGTCTTTAAATGTGATACTTAGGATCCTTCTGTACCATCTCAATTCAATCGCTACGATCCTCCTCTCTAGCACTGCAGTCAGCGTACAAGACTCGCAAGCATATAAGAATGTGACCAACACCCGGGAGCGTATCAGTCTGCTTTTAGTGTCGAGTGTCGAGGGCTATGTCTTTGTCTTTCCATAATGCTTGGATATGGAAAGAAAAACAATATGTTTATAATAATAATTTACAAGATCTTTTTTTTTTTAAATTAAATTGTAAACACTTGTAGGCCTACAAACATGTTTGGTTAGGCAGTAAATAATGTGACATTGACCATTAAATTATAGAATGTTTTACATTAGAAAAACTATTTATAATTTATTTTTTTAAAGTTTCCTTTTCTTCATTCCCTAAAAAAAACATTTTTTTTTTCTACTTTAATATACTGTGACAGGCCCTTCGAGATGGAGATAGAATCTGGGCAACCATTGAAACAGGCTCCAATCAAGACGGACACACAGTGACACCGATATCGGCGCCATCTGGTGACCAACAAATTAAACTCCTTGATCAAGTCTACAAGAATTCGGGAGTTGATGTTGGAAAAATTGACTACATCGAAGCTCATGGTAACTGATTGCAATCAATCATATAATGGCATCAATAATTTCAAATTAAAGTAAAATAATTACATTTAGCTCAGAAAGCAATTTACATATACTTTGAAGTATTACAAATTATAGAGAAGGAGAATGTGTGAAAAAAAAAACATATTTTTCGTGGACTTTATTTTTCCATTCTAACCAAACTAGTGGCTTATAAAATCTATTTGTGTTTCTTTGTCGTGTAACCTAGAATTACATATTGATTGGCATTTTCTTTAATACAACGACTGTTTTTTTAAAGTAAGATTAAACATAATTATCCCCCTTGTAAAAAAAGAGTTTGAAACATTAGTAAATTACTAGTGAGATGTTATAATGTTTAGCTGTATGTTATGTTCATCTTCTCTCTAGGTACTGGAACATCAGCAGGAGATCCTGTAGAAGCCAATGCACTTGGAAAGTTTTTTCAAGAGTGTGGAGCTGTACGTCATAGATATATTGGATCTGTCAAAACCAATCTTGGTCATCTGGAATCAGCGGCAGGGACTGCTGGCCTTATCAAAGTACTGCTTATGATGAAGCATTCCAAAATTGTACCGTCACTTTTTTTCGACAAGCCGAATCCCAAAATTAACTTTCCAGATATGAACCTTAGTGTTCCGACTCAGGTAGTCAACTGGCAGGTCCAGAACAAGGTGGCATGCGTCAACTCATTTGGTTTTGGTGGCACGAACTGCCACGCGGTGGTGATGGAGTATGAAGATCACATGTCCAGGCAAAACAGTATGGTGGAACAGAAGAACATCCCATGTGTCGTGTGCTTCTCAGCCAAGCACGAGAAATCTCTCAAAGGAAGCATCGAAGACTTTGTGAACCATCCAGATGTTAGCACGCTAGATGTCCATGACGTATCGTACACATCAACTGTTCGAAGGGACCACTACAACGTTCGTTTCTCCACCGTCGTTGAAGACATGGCAGAGTTGATCTCCAAGCTGAACGATCACCTGCACAAAGGTGCCAAGGGAGCGAACATTGTGCGCAAGGCAAGAGTGATATATGTCTTTGGTGGCATGGGGACATCTTGGAAAGGTATGTGCAAAGACATGTTGGAAATGAGCAACGACTTTCGAAACGCCATTCAAGAAATTGACAGCTATCTTTCGGAGTATGTTTCCTGGTCACTCATAAGTAAGTTCGAGAAGGAAGAGGACTTAGACGATCCTGATGTCTCACCGATAGCTATTTTCGCTTGCCAAATTGCTCTCGCTAGATTATGGAGCAGCCTTGGTATTTCTCCAGCCTGTGTGGTAGGGCAGTCAGTTGGAGAGGTAGCTGGCGCCCACTTTGCAGGGGTTCTAACTCTGAAAGATGCAGTGAAGATCATTTTCTATCGCACATCTTTAATGGCTCGCGTTAAAGGTGGTAAAATGTTTGTTGTGAGGAACTTGCCCGTTGACAGAGTGAAGGATATTGTCAAGAATTTTTCTGGACTAGCCAACGTTTCATTGGAGTACAGTCCCATTGCTTGTTCTGTTAGTGGCAACGCAGACACAATCACAAAAATCAAGCAAGATATCCAGGCCAAAGCAAGAGCTGTCAATACTCAAATACAAATGATAGATTTACAGGTTCCTGTCGCATATCATACCCACCACGTTGAAAGCTGCAAAATACCTCTACGAGAAGCTATCGTCGACATCAAACCCAAATCTCCTGAGGTAGACATGTACTCCAGTGTAACTAGTGATCTGGTTAATGGACCACTGGGACCTGATTACTGGGTGAACAACATGAGAGAGCCTGTCAGATTTTATGAGGCCGTGCAGAAAAGCTTTGCAAAAGGTTACAAAAATGTATACATTGAGATAGGGCCAAAGCCAGTGATGAGAGCCCATGCTAATGACATATTCCCAAAAGACGACGTCGCCACAGTGGTCTCCATGTCAAAACCACCAGCATGGAAAATCTTTTTGCAAGCACTGTGCAGTGTGTACGAGCTGGGTTGTAAAGTAAAATGGGAAAACATTCCACACGAGGGAAATATTGTAACGCCTATCCCTCGCTACAGCTTTAATGTGAGAAGAAACCTTCAGCTGTGTGAGTCTGCACACATGGTGCTTGCAGGGGTTCACTACATGAGAAAAGAACACCCATTTCTAAACAAAGTTGACACAACAGATGACTATAAAATCATGGTGACACAGATGACATTCCCTTCCGTTTATGACCATATCGTGTCAGGAATGTTAATCATCCCTGGTGCATTCTATGCAGAAACTGGTTTCGCTGTGGCTTTGCACAGTAGTACAATGGATGCTCCGTTGTACTCAGTAGCAGTTAGGTTTGAACAGCCATGCTCATTTACAAGGGACGCCGCGGTTGAGCTTGATCTTCTGATTTCTAAAGCACCTCCCAAAGGTTATGGAGTGGACAAGTTTGAAAGCTACAACATCGCCGTTGTGAAAGGAAACAAAACTTTTGCCAACATTCACTTGCAGGCTCACAACATGAGAGGTCATCCATCCATCATCAATATTCGACACATTCAAGGTCGATGCCAACAGATAGTAGATAGAGAAGAAATTTACGGCACACTGAAGAATTTCGGATTCACTTATGGACCTGGGTATTCTCTTCTCATGTACGCACAGAGAAGCTCTCAGGAGTGTCTCGCTAAAATATTTGTTCCCAAAGCCATGTTTATTGAAATAGCAGGCACTACTATCCACCCTTCCATATTGGATGGAATGATTCAGACATCGGTTATTTTGATGGACGGGGTGGACGACGCCAGAGATTTGCTTCCAAGATCAATTGGCAAGCTGACATCTTACAGGAAAACCGAAGATGAGATGTACATTTACACCACACTCAAAAGCACTGACCGTAAGGTTACTCTTTATGACATAAAACTGACCACTCTGTGTGGTGAGGTTATTGCTGACCTGGAAGACCTGGCCATCAAGTCCTTAACAGATAAATCTGGTGGTGTCGAGAATATGTACAAATGTATTTGGAAACCAGTGAACACCAAATATCCAAATCATGAAACAAAGAAACCCAACGTGCTATTCATAACTGATAATATCCCAGAGAACACACCAGCCTCACTTCTAAAGAAATGCATCCAATACGAAGTAATGGATGATCCTGGGGCAACTGTAGTCAAAGACATGGACCTGCTACTAAAGAACAAAATGAAGGAGTTTGAGTTTATTGTACTAACCACCAACACCACTATCAGTGACTCTCAAGACGCATTTAATGTCCAGAGGAAAACTTTCAACCTATGCATGCTTCTGAAACATATTTATACCTACGCTGTGGAAAAGACACTGGATCTCCCGATTTACTTTTTCACTAAAATGGCTTTTCCATTTGAAAATGGGTCACCTGAGCCTGAAAGTGTAAACCCAATAATGACTGCTTTATGGGGGATGACTAGGTGCGCCCTCAGGGAGCAGGTTTACACGGACCTTGTAACAATCGACCTTCACCTCCCAGAGGAAACAAGTACACATTTGATCTATCTCTCATCTATAGCTGAAATCATCAACAGTGACCAGACTCTAAGGAACTATCCAGAATGGATGGTAACGCCAGACACACTGTACGTGAACCAGTTTGTTCCAGTAGAGTCGGAAACACCAGTGCCAACTTTTAGACACAACTTTGCTGACAAGTCCCAGAATGTGATAGTGCTAAGCAAGGAGCCGACGGTCTTGACAGACACTTTTCCAGTCTACCATGAAACTCAGATCAAAGACGAGACACACCCACATGTACAGATTGACGTTTCAGCCACAGCTTTTCAAAACCCTCTTCTCTACAACATGTCCATGCTCTACAGCGTGATGGAGAAACGCAGAACTTTGAAAGGCAATGGTTATCCTTTGTTCGCTCTGGAAAATATAGGACCAGCTCAAGGAAAGGCATTAAGCAAAAAACTAAAAAAGTACAACATCCCTGCAATATCTTGCTACCCTGCTCCAGTTGGTTCTAAAATTAAAGTGCCCATTGGTGCAACTATTCCTGCCAACTTGATTACAGATTATGTACCTGGAGACCTAACTAGATTTGTTTTGGTGTGGTCTCTTAAAGATTTGGTTGTCACAAAAAGCGCCACTATTCTTGCATCATCTGCTACAGCTAGACTAGGTGAGGTCTTGGTGTGCTTGCTCATGAGTAGAAAAAAGCCGAAGCCTTTGAACATAAATATTGTCGTGGTTGAAGAGTTAAACAACGTCGAGACTTTAAATGAAACAGTTCTCTCTCTTGTCTTAATGGACGAGACTATAGTCTCGTTAGTTGCAAGAAAATGGATGCAGCCTAAATACTACATTTCTTTGGTATCTCTTCTCCAGCCAATAGCAAGGGCCCCTCTTTCGTTCTTCCTACCAACGGTGGAAATTCAACTTCTGGATACCGCTGACGTCTTCCACCCTCAAAATTTGACTAAAATTGTTCCAAAAGTGAAAAAATGGATGAGACGCAATTCGGCATTGATGTCCAGGGTGTCAGGATGCCTTCACAAAAATCCAATCACTACAGGTGTGTTCAAAGACGCTGCAGCTGACTTGGATGAACTTCTAGAAGTTCAAATAACAAAGATGAACAGCTCTGTGGTGAGAGTGGAGAAATCTGAACTTTTCAGAAAGGATGCGGTTTATATAGTTGTTGGAGGTCTCACAGGACTTGGTTGGCTTTTTGTTCAGTTCCTGGCTCAACATGGAGCCGGAAACATTGCAATACTTAACAGACGACAGGCCACAGTTGAGAAAATGAGTGAAATATCTCAACTTGCCGCATCAGAGAACTGCACTATAAAAGCATTTCAAGCTGACGTAACACATCTGGAGTCTCTTCATAGCTTCATGTCTTTGTTACAACAAACCTTTCAAGATGTAATCATTAAAGGCGTTTTCTTTGGGGCAGCAGTTGTTGATGATCAATTATTGGTGCAAGCTGACCCGAATGTTTTTGCCAAAGTGATGTCTCCAAAAGTAATGGGTGCTTGGAATTTTCACCAACTAACTAAAGAACTTCCTCTTGATTATTTTGTTTTGCATTCATCCGTTACTTCGGTTATTGGCAATGCTGGGCAGGCCAGTTACGGGGTTGGAAATGCTTTTATGGACGGCCTCTCTCATTACCGTCGACACTTGAAGCTTTCGGGTCAAAGTATTAACTGGGGAGCTCTAGATCTAGGAATGCTCAACGATTATAGTGAAGCTAAAAAGATCTTGGAATCTCAGGGATTCATTCTTCTCAGTGAAGAGGACATTGCGTCTGTCATATTTATCATACTTCTTCTTGACTGGGGCCAGATACTGCCTTGCAAGTTCGATAACGAAGTACTTCTCAAAAGGTTGAAAAGAGACATGCTGGTACCATTCCAATATCGCCTTAAGACCATGCTTGGCTCTGCGGCAGAGGAAGTCAAGATAGAGCAAGATATTCTTCTGGCGTTGCAAACAGCACGCGACCTCCCTCCTGAACAGAGAGTTGAAATTTATGAACGTTACGTGATAGCCCTAGCCAGCCAGGTTCTAAGCGCTGAAGACGGAGCATTCAAATCTGACACAAACCTCGTGGACCAGGGAATGGATTCCATAGTAGCCATGACAATGATCAATCAGATTTACAAAGAGGTTCACTGTCGCCTACCTGCTATAGTCTTTATCAGTGGAGACCCAACAGTTAGGACGATTGCTCAAGCTATCGATGATGTTCTCTCGGGCAAGCTTGCTGAAGGTTCAGAATTTGGTCCAGACTATGAGCAACCGGTTATAGAAAATGGTTCAAATGAAGAAAAGAAAGATTTAAAAATGAAGGAACCACCACCACCAAAGAAAAAGATCAGCTTTACCGCATCAACAATAGAATCAAGCCAGCTAGCCATATACAAGAGACACCCTAGAAAACAAAGTCTGCACGGGGTGGTGGATGTAGACATTCCAGCAGATAAAAAGGACCCTGAAACTGTTAAAAACGTTATTCTCAAAGTTTTGCTAATGCACCCTACAGCGTGTACAGTGTTCAAAGAAGGTCTATCAAAGCGAAGCAGTGTGATGAATTTTGAGAAGCAGATCTTAACAGCAGAGGAAGTCATTGACTTCAGAATCGCCAGGAAAGAGGCTGATGAACTGCAAACATTTTCTGAGGAGGCCTTTGATATAAAAGAGAAAGGCCCGCTTCGATTTGTTCTTCATTTAGGACAAAAAACGGTTTTAAGAATCGTTTATCATAAGGCAGGTTTTGATTTCAAAGCTATGATGATATTCATTCTGGACCTTGTCGCAGCATTTGATCCTAAAATGAAACCACCAATGATCGAGAATGAGAAACACGACAAAATTTTGCTGCAATCAGAAAAGTTGAATATTGAATTGGACAAAGTGTATAAATCAAAATCAGAGACATTCGCCCAGTTCTGGTCCAAAGCTCTAAGCCAGGATGTGGCTAACACTTCTCTTCGTGGACCACAGAGCCAGTTCCCGCCAAAACTAATGGTAGCTACAAACGCAGTCTTGAGAGTCGTCTTAACTTCCGAGCTAACACAGAAAATTACCAACTTCATCCGTTTCCATCACGTTTCTCTTCTCGGTTTAGTAGCTGGGGCTTACCAGGCTTTATTGCACATCCTAACAGGCAAGTCATCAGTCAGCCTTGTGTTTCCTGTTGACCTCCGCAGATACATCTCAGACCTGGACAGTGACGTGGCAAACTTCTGCAACGAGATTCCTTTGATCGCCAAGTTTGACGAGGACAGCAAGATGACCATTCAAGAATTTATCCTCGAGAACAACAAACACGTCCAACAGAGCATCGACCACGGCGTTCTTCCTTTCACTTCTTTCCAAGGCCTGGCTGAAAGAACAATGGAGATGTTCGATCTTAGTCCGCACGGGATAAGTATTGATATGTGTTCCGACTCGGACATCGCAAGGGATGGCCCAGTCAGATCGGTTCCTGCCATGTTGCCAATGGGACTAGAGACCAACCTACTAGTTCAACACAACCTGTTTCAGGGTGTCATCATCTTGAACCTGGGCTACAAAGAGTGTGTTATGAACGGAGCAAGAGCAGATGTCTTACTAAAAAACCTGATCAGTTTGCTCACTAGTATATTGACCAATCCAGGACTTCAGTTGCGGCAAATAAAAAAGTATACCAAAGGCATCAGCTTTAAAGCAGAGAACAAATCTCTATGTGCCATACAGTAAAAGAGTCTGTCAAGCCTTTCACTTTTGGTTCACTAAAACAGGAAGGTATTAGGCCTATATTTTCAACACGAAAACATTGCAGTGGTCTCCCTTGTCTGTAGGACTTCCACAATGTATTCTAGTGAGATATTTGTTAATTATTGCTTTTATATATATATATATATATATATATATATATATAAAGGTGTATAAACACAATTGTTATATTTGAATGTAAAATTCATGCGAAGATTTTTAAGAAATAAAATCACTTGAATTATCTGTGGCTTTTTTACGTCTCACGGAAAATATTCCACTCTTCGCCACTTCACGTGTGACTAAAAGAGGTCAATTCTTGATACACAACTGCAGCATTTTCACCTTTCTTTTTACTGATGTGTGATCCATCCACAAATTCTGAACACTTTAATGATACTCTTTTTTTCCACCTCAATATATGTATTCTCATAAGTATGCACTGTAAAAAGTACAGATTGCCAACGACAAAGTTTGGGCAAGGAGTTGTACGAAGTAGTTGTCTAGCTTTATACAATTATACAGACCTTAGCTGCGCTAGTTCTAATGATCATTTTTGTACACTATTTCTCGTTATGGCTCATAATTGCTTTGTAGTAATTAAATAATTGTGAACACTCTTTTCCTAGACGGCTGGAACTGTAGAATCATAGAATGATACATACTTACAACTGTATAATGAGACTTTGATACAAACATCTACTACTGTATCGATGTAAATCTAGAAATACACAAACCTAAATGTACTGACTATCTGATCACTTTGTACAAACACAAAATGATCCAGGGAGGTTAGTTCAGCCATTCCTGAAGCCAGTGGTTTGAACCATTGTTGTTCTTCGACTTTCTACCTATATTTTATACATTTAAATAAATGCTGATGTTACAATGTAATACTTATGATTAATGGTTGCTAGAAACAAACTATGATTTATGTATGCATTTTTTTATGTTTTTGATATTTATTACTATTAAAATTGTATTCATATTATTGTATAAAATGTTGAACATTACTTTACTATTTATAGAAGAGTAACTCACCCATTACATTTAGGATACAGTAATACGTGGTGTTTTTCAGTAACCATCACACAAACAGAATTTGTAGTTTATAATAAAGTATTATAATATAATCAACATTTAATTTTGTACTTTCTTTACATTATTTGTTTTACTTTACATTATTTATTTTGTTCATACTGATTGGGGAATCCAAGAAAAAAAATGTAAAAGTATCTACAATTGAAAAAAAACAAACAAATTAAATTTTTTTTTAAGGCTTTCTTAAGAATGATTCACCCATTTAGGTAGAATATTCTAGAAAATTAGAAATATTTAACATAAAAACAATATATTTTAATAATCGTAAGGACTATGTAAAAAATGAACATTTTGTATCAAAAATTGAAACAAACATTCTGACCTGTAAAAATATAGTTTTATTCTGAAACCTTAGTGGCAAGAAAGAAAAAACTACTACTAATTACCATTCCAATAATGTATAAATGCACAACGTATATAGAGACTGTTACATACATTTAGAAACAAAAATTCTAGGTAAAATAAAGTTTATTCTGTTGGACTGATATTAAGGTTAATAATGGCAATGAGATCAGATGTAGTAAAAAAAATTATTATCAGTTGTAATTTGTAATGGTGAGGCACAATCTAAACCCTAAACAGTTTTCATAAAGTTAGACTTAGGCAAGTTTACATTAAACTGAGTTAGGCTGTAGTTGCTGAAGAAAATCTGAAGGGAAACCTTAAGTACCAATACAAAATTTCTTGAAAATATTTTCAGATAAAAACATTTTTAATTAACAAGATTGATTTTAGAGACATTAATAGATAAAAGAAAAGATGTTATGTGCTGAAATTCAATAAGCGTTCAAAATCAGTCTGAAACATTTTGCTTCACTCTGTAGAAAGACTTACCAAGCATGTTCAATGGAGGGACACATGCACATGTGATATTGGCCTGAGAGATACTCTTCAATTTGACAAAACATTGATCTAAATCAAGTTATAAACTGCTCGTAGATTGTTTTTTTCAATGACAAAAAACATTGTGAAGGGTTAAAGAGGGTGGGTGGGTTAAAAGAGTAGGAGAGAGTGGAAAAAATTAAGCAAAGCAATGAGAGTTAAGTAAATTAAGGCCTAACCCCTATTGGACCGAGTCTGTTGTACTGGCGGGGATAGAAGAAAGCATGTCACTACCCACACACCATTCCTCAAAGGACTGTTTCTATGCCGAAAGCTGCACAGCTGATGAGGCACAGAGAAGGAATATTGGGGAGTTTCCTCCAGTGTGCTCAACCTTTGGCCTCACTTCTAGCCCAAGTGTCGTGGGATACAAACCATCAGTAATAAGGATGTAAAAATTTGAATCTGCATGGATCATTCCCAGACAGAAATTTGTTTAGACAGGTTGAGGGAGGCAAGTTTCCAAAAGCTTCAAGTATTAGACTAAATAAAATAAAGACCATTTTCATGAACTTTCATTATATAACTACACAACTAGTGACCTATTTTTACACATAAAATAGCAACTAAAGTAAATTAAAACAGTCATATCTTCTTTGAAACCAAGTGTCAAATGCTGACAAAAATAGACTTTGTTCACAGGCAATTATGAGATCTGGATGCTTGAGTAAAAACATAAAACAGTCATAAAACAAAAGAGAATTATATTAATTAAATGTAGATAAATTACATTTAAAATTCATGAATTTTAAATAAGATTAAAAAACAACAACAGATAAACTATGAATATCTCAGGAGCATGGGTGAAAGATCACAGAATATGTGTATAAAGAGAGATAACAAAAATTGGAAACAATAGTTACACATTAAAAATCTACATTAAAGTAACAAGTAAATTTCCAATAAAAAATATCCATTCCCATTTAGAAATTAATAAATATAAACATCAATAGCAACACAAAAGATTACAGAGTTTTGAACTAGAAGAACTAAGTCCAAGAGACAAAAGAGGTAGAATAAAATCTCAAATAAAGCACCTTAAAAAGGAAAAAAAGGCATTAATGCGGCAATTTTAAACATTTTTTTGCTATAATTTTATATTACAAAGGAAGGAGAAGATTGCAGCAGCTGATCAAAATATTTTCCAGCTGTATAAATGTCATTATTGAAATCAACTAAACATATAGTCAATCTAATCAAAGAAGATTAAAAAGAAATAGAGAATTTTGTTTCCATTAGTTAATGACTATACAACATTTTTATCTTTCAGAAAAAAAAATTGCCATTTCAACTTGATTACTACAGCCTCATAAAGTTTCACAGAATATTCTTTGAGTATTGTATATGAAATGACAAGATAAAGTTGAGTAAGACCCAAATTTAAACATATATCTATCTAACTACATAGAAGTATTTCATACCTAATACTTATTTATGATGAAAATTTCAACAAAATAAAATATTATTACAAAAAAATCCCATACATTTGTTTATAAAAGGTTTAAAAAAAAGAGATAAATTTGATGTTTTATATTTTATACTTAGAATTTCATATTAAACTTCAATTAAAAAAAAAATAATAAAAAAACAAGTAAACTCCATTTGACACTGAAAACAAAACCACTGAAATTAACCTAAGTGTAAATATTCAATGCTAAAGTACTCTTAAATTTGAACCCTTTAAGGCTAAAATGTAACAAAGAGTTTAAAAATTTTACTTTTTTTTTGCATATTCTAAATATGACACTACATTTGTATAAATTGAAATGGCAAGAGTGAAAGTAAAAACTGAAATACCAAATATTTCATGCAGGTTTCCTTTTAATAGAAACAATGACATCTACACTATATCTTTCCTGAATTGCTGATAACAAAAATGATATGCCATTCATGTTTTGGGAACCATTGCATTACTTAAGATTTCATTGCACTGAATATTAACCACAAAATTTAAAAAAAAAAAGAATTAAAGAAATGATCAGAATATAACAAGAAGTTTAAACATTAACTACCTAAATGCTATTATTTATTACCAATTTCGTTTTTTAGCATAGGTCTCCATGCGAGCTGCAGCAATGTATGCTGTGCCAAGCTTTCGCTGCCTGCCAAAACTATGGACGGTCAGTTCCACCTCATACTCTCCTATTTTAATATCTGCCTTCCCATCTCTGTCCAGAAGGAGACAAATAGTGTATGCTGCTACTTCAAACTCAGGACTTGATCCTATAAAGACGCTGCAAAAAGGTTTCGCTTTGATACCTTTCCAGGTAAACTGCACAGCCAGAAGGCGAATTACTGAGTCATCTTTAACCTAAACCAAAAAAAAAAAAAAAAATAATTAGCTAGTAACATAACAGAAGTTAAACAAAGATTCCTCCTTTACAAAACTGATAGCTTTTGTGTACAAGTGATTACTCTATTCTTAACAACTAATGAATGATAGATAAAATTGAATATTTTTACCCTGTAAAATTTTTACCCTGTAGAATTTTATCCCAAATTCCTGGTCAAGTGCCTGTATAAATCTACTAAGAGTATATGTCACGGATGAATGTGTGTATGAATGTATAATCTATTTTTACATATGCGCGAATTACCGGAAGTGTGTTAATTGTGAGAGAGAGAGTCCAGCTTGTGAGATGCCGTAATGGTTATTAAAGTTTCTATGTTTTATCAAGTGTTACTTGTTTATTTTGTAAATACAGCTGAACCAGGGACACCTAGACAAAAGGTAGTTTCAAGAGAGTCATAAATATAAATAAGAAGAGCTATGATAGTATATAAAATTCTAATTTGGTAATACAGATCCAGCCATGGCAACATTAAAAGACAGTAGTCTAGACTAAAATTCTAGATCTAGATATATTCTAGTTTGGTGATAGGCCTACAGATCTAGACTTAAAAGACAGTGCACAAAATGTTCCTGTACATCTGTTTATTTATTTTTAACTCTTTATTGAAGACATGAATACCTGCAGACATGTCTGTTCAAAATACCATTTTTTAAACAAAATTTCATTTCAGAAGATATTTCGAAACATTATAAGCATCATACTAAAGTCTTCCCAGTGTGGCCAATTAGTAATTCTTTTCTCAAAAATATCAAGACATCAACTGTCAATTTTTTAAGGAAATAGATACATTTTTGAGAACTGTGTCCAGTGTCTATCCACTCAAGGAGAATTTTTAAGCTGAAAAGAGGAATTGTAAAACAGCACTAAAATAGCTTTCTAAAAATAGCTGATTTTTTTTCAAGACCAAAAATGCCCTTCGGCTAGATAAAGTATAAAAAAAACACCTTTGTATTCTCTAACAGAGCATGCTTACCGTCTCTTTACGGAAATGACCATTGTAATTAATATTGCCTGCTTTTTCCTGAAGATAAAATTGTATCCAATTATGAAGACCTATCATTTCTGTATCACGACCTTCACCAACAAAAACATGCTCAAAACTACAAGAATCATTTCCTCTGGAAAAAAAAGGTTTAAAACTGAAAGCAGATATTCTTATTGCAATATTAATGTTAAAACCAACAGCATCTGATGGTTACAATAACTATGAAATATCAATGTTTAAAAAAATAATATTTTTATTACTTCTTTAATCTAGTACATCTTCCATGCATCTCTTGCATGCTGAGTGCACTCTAATTCAATCTCTTTTTGTGTCTTCAGAAAACACAGCTAGAGTCAAATATTGAGTTTTAAATTTTTGACTATATCAGGATTCAATGTTGAGCCTCCTTAGATAGCGAAGTAGTTTAAGCCATACAGCAACATATTGCACACAAATTAAGTTACAATTACAAATTTAGTAAATATTAAAATTCCTCCAAGTTCAGAAATTTGTCTAATTAATTGAAAAGGCCATATTTTAAATTAATTGTTTAAATATTTGCCATTTTCTCAACTAAAATATCTGTTCAATGTTACCATCAGCTCATTTACAAACATATAATTCTAAAGATGACAAGAACAATTATTATCAAGTACAAACCTTGATGCCTGGCGCCTGAACATTTTAAACCAGATATCATTGAGCATTGCTTTGAACTGCTGCTTGTCCTCAGGAGCAACTCTTTTGGAAACCAAATATTTGTGAGCCTCCTTCATGACTTTGGTGGCCAGAATGGCATTCAGAAAATCTTCGTTCTCTTTCAGCTCTTCTCTGGTAACCACTTCCTCTCGACCCAGTTCCATTTCATAATTGTCCAAGAGTGCTCTAAAAGCTGAAAAAAAAAACAACAACAACAAAAACTTGTGATTCTTTAACAATAGAAGTATTTAGTTATATAAGTATCATGTGCATTAAACTTGATAAGCAATATACATGATAACAGTTTTACAATTAACATTAAAACATGTAAGCATAAACACAAAAATGTAAATAATTTTTGCGAAATGAATGAAAAATTTTTTTTATAAATAACTTAAATATTACCTTAGAAATAATTGTGAAAAGAAATGGACTTAATAACTTAAAAATAAAAAGTTGGATGCATTTTCGTAACCTTTTAAACATTTTCTACAATATTGATAATAGTAAATGTAAACTAAAGATAAAAGACAAGAAAAAATACAATGCTTTCTATCAAAGTTAACTCTTTCTCTCCTAACCGACGATACCAACGTTGATTCCACCAGAATGTGTTAAATAATTACGGAGAGAAAGAGTTAATCTCAATATTACCTTTATATGTTGGTCTGCTGAATACTTTCTCTTCATTGACCCATTTAAAGAGGGAATTTTTGGCATGATCTTCACTCACATCTCTGGTGCTGTACACAGAACCTAGTTAGTGAAAGTTGTATTATGGGGATAATTAGATGACTGATCCAAACTAATTGATACACTTACACTTATAGAAGATTTGTTTTTTTTAAATAAAGTACTTTCAATGTTTTTCTTGTTATTCATGAATTCCAATAGCCCGGTGAATTTTTGGACAGGAAGTTGTTAGTTAAATGTGTAAAAACCTGTTTGGACAAGTTGTTTTAGAAAACCTTTTCTAACTGGTTGCCTTCCCCTTTTAGTGGGTCACTTTGCTAAGAGGGGTAGGCCTATGTAGGAGCTTAAGTAATAAAGTGCTGGTTGTGTGTGTGTGTGCTAGTTTATTGCTACTGTTATAGTAGTAATGGGGTAGTAATTTCCCCTTTCAGACGTTGTGATCTATACGGCAGATGATGTAAACGTCATCTGTTTCTGTGGCTTACAGTTTACTAGAGTGTCATGTGACCAGCACCAACTGCCAAGACCAATTACTTTTTCCCAACTAATGCCAGGTACCCATTTGCGCTGGGTGGACTCAGAGGTTCCCAAAGATCCCAAAAATTAAAAGTTCCAGTCTTCGCAAGATTTGAACCCAGGTACCCCAGTTTGGAAGCCAAGCGCTTTACCACCCAGCCAACGTGCCTCTGCAGTATTGTGGTAGTGAACAACTGTAATCCAAACAAGTTTCCATTTCTTTGGATCAATAAAGTTATCTTATAAATCATAAATAGTTGCAGTGTTCTTATGTCCCTAAATAAAATTTACTGCTACTTTATTTTATTAATTATCATATCATTAAATATTAATTATTCATCCTTATTATACCTGTATGAACTGTTGGAGAGAATACAATTTTCTAGTTGAGTAAAAAATATTTATTAATTCTTATTTAACTTATTATTAATTTATAGTGATTATCAAGAAGTGTTATATATATTTATAACAAACTCACCTTGTAAATCTATTTCATAATCCACTTTAGGAAAACATTTATTGTCATCTAATTCCCAAAGCTTATTGATTATCTGTGACAGCTCCGCATCTTCTGCAAAACTGAACACATTATTTTATTAAATAGCAAAATTTGTTAGAAGTTTGTTTATTTGTTTATTTCTTCGATGTGTAGCCTTCAAAAAATAAAATCTAGCTTTTTTATCATTTGGCGAGAAAACCTAGATCTATGAAGAATATTGCTCTGGATAAGAATGCTGCTACATAAGCCTCAGTGGCGTAGCTAGCCATGTGTGGGTGGTGCGGGCTGCACAGGGCATCAAGTGATGAGCGGCATCAAACTGAGCATAACATTTCTTAGTAAAACTGCACACATTGTACATACACGAACAAACATTAACTATTGTAGTTAATTTAAAAAGCAAAATCTGGCCCTCAATGGGCATCATGAATGAGTTGAAAGAAGAATAAAGACAAAATCTCTTAAGTAGGTGGATTATTAGTTGCTGTACAGTCTTAATTTTCTCACCTATTTTGGATTCTTGGCCCTTGAATTAACTGATAATAATCGACGGGTAAGTCTAACTTCAAAAACAATGATCATCAATTCGAGACTGCACATTTAAATGGAAAACATTAAAAACACCGATAACTACTAGTCGGAAGGGGAGCACTGAAGCCATTATTACTGTCAGCAAAAGTATGTGCTCTGATCTGAGGATTAGTGCAGAATATCAAAGACGTATTGGCCACAATAAAAAGAAGCATAGAGAATTTTAAAAGGTTCAGTGAAGATGCTGTATAAACACATAAGAAAGAGCTACGGATTGAGATTTATTCTTCCTTGGACAAGATAGTTCAAAAAATAATCACCCAATATGATCATATCATGATGTGGTAGGTAAAATATATATATTTTGTTGCTATCCCAACTATTATATCCTCAGATTGAAATCAATCTCGATGGTGCTCATAGCAACATTGACAAAAACAAGTTTCGTCTGGAGCGAAAGAGGCATAAACAGTTTGTCACTATGTCTTCAGAAGCCTTTGAACTTCTCAAATAAGATTATAAGCTAGAATGTCACTAAATCATTCAGCTCTAAATATTGTCTAAATATTCGTGATGCCTATTGAATGCCAGATTCTGTTTTGAGAGAAAAAGAAGGATGTCCAAGATTCTCTTCAGGTAACATTTAAATCAAATTTTTACATATATCTGACAATTGCGGTAAGTATGGCTTTATGTGAGCGAAGCTTTTCAGACTTAATTAAGTTGATCAAGAATTAATAGCAATCAGAGATGCATTTCACTAACTATGCAATTGGTGGAAAACAGATTTTGATAAAATAATTTATAGTTTTGCGACCAAGAAAGCTTGTAATATTTATTTGCAGTATATTTAATTTTTTTACATTTAATAATGTATTTTCGCTGTTTTATATCCAAGGGGAAAGGGGGTATCATGAGGAGATGCAGCACTGCCACTGGCACCAAACACCCTAGCTACGCTACTGATTAGGCTATATTGCCTATATATTATATATTTATACTAGACTATAGGCCTTTTGTCACTATATTGTCTATATATAGTATTATATAGTAAAACTAAGTATAGATATAATTTATAAATTATAATTATTTAATTATAGTCAATATTATACTTATAGAATCTACAATCTAGATTCTAGATACAGAAACTGAGAATGAGAATATTCAATACACTCTCAAGACTCAAGTCAAGAGAGTAGAAGATCTATACTTATAGTAAGTTATAGTAGATCGTAGATGATCTAGATCTAATATTATAGTTTAGCCGTATATTACTATATTATATACTAGATCTAGTAACTAATATAGCCATAGATGATACTGATAGACGGCATAGATCTAGATTCTACCTACTTGCTTGCCATTTTTTGCTGACTATCTAGTATCTTAAGTATCTAGTCATAAGTCAACGTGCAGCCTGCAAAAGTTAAAGTAGATCTAGATATATATTAGTATTACAAATATTCAGTCTACGCTGTTACGCTCCAGTAGATCTATTTATATTTCTAGCTACAGAGACGGTAGCAGTGAACCTCAGAATTATATTTTTTTAGCCTACCTTGTATTGTACGAACGCATACGGTGTTCAGGTAAAATAAGTGTTCATTACTTCATATCTAGATAAGTAGATTTAGATCTAGAGTTAATCTAGAGAGTCTAGACCTAGATCTAGTCTTTCAGTCGATTTCAGTTGGTAATTTTAATTAAAAAAGTATAATTTCTGCTAATTTGTCTGAGTTTACTTACAAATTAGAGATCTAAATCTTATTATAATAATCTAGATATCTAGTTTAAATAATAAATCTTTGCCTTTTAATTTTACACAGTCTTTTACTCTTTGACCCGGGCATGCAAAAAAATAAACAAGAGCAACTTGAAAACGAAAGTAAAAGTTGACAAATGTAAAAGTCAGGACACGCAGGAATAAGACGAAAGAAATTTAAGTCGGGTCTAGAGACTAGAGTTGACTAGAGTAGATTATATCTAGATTAGATTAGATGGGAATCTTAGAATCTAGTAGACTGACTCTCATAATTTGACATAATCATGGTAAGCAAAAAAAATGGTAAAAAAAAATTAATATATAAATTATTATAATATTAAAAAATCTAATACTAGAGTAGATCTAGATCTAGTTATACTTCATAAGTAGATCTATCATCTAGATCTAGTAGATCTATAATTTCATATATTATAAAAATATATCATACAGACAATATAATACTATAATAGTTTATAGTGTGAGGCGCAGTGGCCGAGCGAAGTTAAAGCGCTTGGCTTCTGAACCGGGGTTCCGGGTTCGAATCCTGTTGAAAACTGTGATTTTTTATTTTGGGATCTTTGGGCACCTAGCTGACATTAGTTGGGGGAAAAGTAAAGGCAGTTGGTCATTGTGCTGGCCACATATGACACCCTCGTAAACCGTAGGCCACAGAATCAGATGACCTATACATCATCTGCCCTATTTATTACTTGCTATAGACCACAAGCAGACAAGGTCTGAAAGGGGAAATTTACTTTTACTTTTATAGAGTCTAGCTTATAGTACGTAGGTTAGGTCTAGATCTTAATCATGATGATAATCATAATCATAAATAGATTTTAATGTACAAAAGTTTATTAGACTTTATAATTTATATAGATCTAAAAATCTAGGTATGATCTAGATTCTACTTACAGTACATTTAATAATTAGAAGACATGTTCTAGTTCTAGATCTTGATCTATAATTATAATATTAATAATAGATTAGGCATGGTGAAAAATGTTTAAATTTTATCATTTTTAATGATTCTAAATCTTTAGTTCTCTTTTTCTATATCAAGAAAACAGCCCTTCAAATCAGTGCACAATTGGAAAATTTAAAGGAGTTTTATATGATTGGGGAAGACTCTCGGTGGTACATCAAGGTAATGCAATGTATCACTCTATATTATATGTAAAATACCACTCACTGACTCATTCATCAGTCAATGAAATCTCCTAAACTGTCATATGGATCTGCATGTCTTGTTTACCTATTAGACACTCACAAAGAACTGGTTTTGACAGATCTGAAAACTGACAACCGCGATTTGCAAAAAAAAATAAAAAAATCAAGCCTTCTGTTAAACCTTTGTATTTTATTTTCAGTATTTCCCCAAAAAGCTACTACTACAGTCTATGTATAAAGCAAATACAAAATATCACACTTATTTTTTAAGTAAATTCTTGACACTGTCTAAGTAAAAAACAAAACGAATCCTAATAGCCTAGCATTAATAAGATAGATCCAGAGTTTTTTACTTTTTTTCTGAGAAAGTGAAAGAGAGAGAGAGAGAGCAAGGAATGGTAGGCTACTTTGTAAAGCCAAAGAAAAGTCATAGCTAGGGTGTATGATGGACTAACTTTTTGTTTTTGGCAATGGGGGGGGGGGGGGTGAAGCGGAGGGCTACTAGAATTAACAGACCCAAAATATAAGTGCATGTCTGTGTTGGGGCTGCATTATGAAGTGGGTCTTTCCAAATCAAATCAATGTCTGAGAAATTACATTGAGCAAGACACAATAGGGGTACATTCCAGGGGGTAAAAAAAAAAAGAGGGAGAGACAGAGCGAGAAGGAAAGAGCTTAGAGAGCGGGCAGTAAAATTTGATTGTAACACATATACTAATTGACTGACTAAAAAAAAATGTGTTAGGTTGATCGTTAAAATGTGGCCCATTTATTACAATTAAAAAAAAAAGAAAAGAAGGTGTTTTGGCCATAATAAACAATATAAAGCCATGGAACAAATCAATGGGTAGTAGCTGGTGTGTGCTGCTAGTTATTTATTCATTAAAAAAAAATACTATCAATCTTATAGTGTATTTTATAGTTTTATTTTGTGTTTTTTCAATCAAATGTTGCACAGTGATTTAGGAAATTATTGAATGATAAATCGGAAATACCTATAGTTTTTCAAATTTGAGTAATTGACATATTTAAGTTCTGTGTAAATCATTGTAATAGGAAACGTTTATCATTATTTATTTAGATGCTTAAAAACATTTATATTTAGTCAAGAAAACAGTAAATTCTTCACATATAAAAAAAGGGATGAGATTTTGTTTTTTTACAGAAAATTACTTCAGGAAAATATCAATTACTGAATTATTTTTAAATAAAATAAAAAGAATAATATATTCATTATCTGTAAATCAAAACACATCGAATCCAAGAGAGTTTCCATTAAAGCAGTTGGTTTCTGTCTTTTATGGTTTTGATTGGAAGAAATTCAAATGTTACTTGCATTTGGAGGTTACTCTAGCACCAAAACTTGCTAATTGATTGAGGCACCACAGGGGATAACTTTAATTTGACATTGTATTTCCTTTAAAATACCATTTATTACTAATAAACAATTATACAAATTTAACTTAAATTGCATAAATATTCTATTTTCAGTTAAAATGCTGTAACTGTGGTGAAGAGACTCCAGAGTTTGTGTACTGTTCACTTGGTGTAAGAGTTTAACTAATCATACTACTAACCAAACTGGAGTAGGTCTTTCCACCCAGAAAGATGCCAGTTATTAAGAGTAACAAAAAAACTAAAGCAAATAAAAACTACTTACTTAATTCATGGTACACAATGTCACACAGACTAAAAACTCAAAATATCTAGGTGTAATAATAATTGAAAAAGTTATCATGGAATCCTCATATTAATGAAATTAATACAAAATCAAGCAAAACATTAGGGTTTATTTAAAGATATTTTTACAAATCAAACAAGAACATTTAACTAAAATGCTACTTAACTTTAGTTAAGCCAATCTTAGAATATGCATCCTCTGTTTGGGATCCCCAAACTCAAGAAAACAAAGAAACTAGAAGAAATACAAAACAGAGCAGTAAGATATTTAGTTCCCTTTCCGACCTTGTGGTCTATAGGGCAGATGAAGTAAAGTCCATCTGATTCTGTGGTTAACAAGGGTGTCATGTGGCTAGCACAATGACCAACCGCCTTTACTTTTACCCAACTAATGTCAGGTACCCATCAGAGCTGGGTGGACTCAGAGGCTCCAAAGATCCTGAAATTAAAAATCCCAGTCTTTACCAGGATTCGAACCCTGGACCCCGGTTCGGAAGTAAAGTGCTTTACCTCTCAACCACCGTGCATCTTGTTTTATTAGAGTAACACCAATTCTAAAATCACTAAACTTAGAGACACTACAGACTACAGGACAGAAGAATGCAAGTTAAAGTAGCTATAATACATAAAACCCTTATCCATAATTTACAAGTAGAAAAATAATACTATTGAAAGACCTAAAAAGACACAAAGCTGGAGGCACATTTCTTATACCTAATTCTAGAACTAATTTGTGCAAGTGTTCCTTCTTCCTTAGTGCTATTTGAGAATGGAATGGGTTGCCTGAATCAGCCAGGAAAGCCAACGGCTTAGCAGAGTTTAACTTTTGCATGACTAGTTTGACATATGAAATGTATAGGTTGTAGTTATCTTCTTTTTTTGATGTAACAAATGTAATATATAATGTAATGTAAAATGTAATATATAAAATAAGATACTTAATGATAGTCTTCATGAGCAGTAACTTAATCATTTTCAATTAATTCTATTTCTTTTTTAGCTTAACTCTCTGCAAGTTTTTTTTTTGTTTGTTTACAGGAAACTTATCCTGCTCCTCATGGGAAAAGTAGTTGCAGTTTGATTCTGAAGTGTAAATTATGCAAAAGGGAAAACTCTCTAGGTATAAGTGCTTGAATTATAAATATAAAATTTTTTTTTGGCACAAGATGTATTCTGAATACCCAATAATTGATAGCAATATTGTTTATATGGCTAAGAAAAGACACATGCAGATTGCTTTGTTAATTAAGATATCACTTACTTGACAATTTTTTTGACTCACAGTGGAGCATTGTGGCTACAGCAGTACTTTATCAGTGTGTATCCTGCCACCTTTGCTTCTTGGTCTACTGATCTCCTCCATGTTTGCTTTGGTCTCCCAGCCTTTCTATTTCCTTGTAGGTTCCAGTATAGTGCCTATCGTACAATGTTTTTGCTGTTCTTGCCATTGTTTGTCCAATCCAGCCTCATTTGATCTTTTGATTTCTTGTTTATTGGTGTTTGCTGAGTTATTTCCATCTGGTTATCAATTTTTCAGTACACAAGCTTCCCACTGGTGTGCATCACTTGGGACAGGCAAGATGGTTCCCAAAGGTTGCCACTTGGCAGAGTTCAATTTATCAAGTCATTGTGAAACATTTTTACTAATACTATAAGACAGCATTTGCCTATGTCACGCTGACCACAATGGATTGTTGCTAACTACTATTGTCTGTGAATCAAAAACTAAAATGCAACAACTACTGTTCAGTTTGTAACTTTTTCAGACTGCACCAACAAAGCTTCTTATTTATTGTTGAGCATAGACTTAACAAGTTGACTTTTTAACAAAAAATATATGTCTGTGTGTTGTCATTGTTATAGTAAATAAAACGTTTTTGTTTTTCACTGAATTCAATTATACTATTTGATTATTTTTTATTTTTTTTAATACTCGAAGAGAGGGAAAGATTTTATTTTGACTTTTTAATTTTCTGTATATTTGATTGTCTTCTCAGATATTATTAAGGATTCAATAGGCAGTTACACCAGTGAGGATTCTGGGAAATTTAAAACTATCGTGGTATTTGATTGCAGGGGTGTCACTCCCATAGATTTTTCACCCAGGGTAAGCTAATTGCAGTTATCATTTTTTCTGTAAAGAATCAAGATCAATATAAATATTTTATAATTATATGTAGTTCTTCTATATTAAAAAAAAAATAGAAAAAAAATTTTTTCACAGAATTTGTAAAAATTAATAAATATTTCTTACAGACCTGTAAAAATATTTTGTGCACAACATTTTAAACTTCAATGTATTGTTCTACCACATTTATACTTTAACCAGTTCAACTGAACATTATTTTCTATTAGCATTTTTAGTATCAACAGTATTATTATCTTATCTTATAATGATCATTTATTTTTTTTACATTGACATGTAGATTTTGTCTTACTTTGTAACATAGGTTGGGTGGGAAGCTGTTGGTTTGGAATCAGATACTAACTTTGCTGACATAGACCTAAGTAGTAGTGTAAGTAGTTAGCTGTCTCACTTTTCTTGATATTTATTTTTTCTTGAAGTGCATCTCATCAAAGCTCAAAACATTGATCTAAATATTATAATGTTTCAAATATTAATTTCTCTACTTGTTCAATTACTTCTTAAAATTCAATAGAATATTAATGAAGGGAACAGCTCAGGCTTAGAAAACAATTTTCCAATAGAGACATATGGACACAGAAAACACACATAGTGCTTGTCATGCCAATATAAAGCATTTATTCTCATTTCTCAACAAATTTCTTTTATTAACAATGGTTTGTTAGAATTTCTTATTTCACTGTCTTGATTGAAAGTAGTTAGCTAATGAACTGATATAAGTACATGTTTCCTTTCTGGTTATATTTATTTATTTATCAAACAAAAGTTCTATAGAACAATTTCTAGAACTATAATTATTTTCCACATTAAATTTCATTTTTATTACATATGGGAATAATTATTTAACTGTCAAGATATAGATTTATACAGGTTTACTTATTGTGAAAAGCATATTTTTTTTATTAGACTGTTATAATTAAATAGGTAATTTTCTGTTATAGAATGTGAAAAGTTGTGAAAAATAATTGTTCACTAGATTTAAGTAATATGTCAACAGTAATAAGAATAGGTTTTGGGTATATATAAAATGTATATATATATATATATATACACACATATGACTAATGATCATAAGTCTATTGGTCTAAACAATTTTTTTTTTCTTCAGGAATGGTATGACTATGATGAAAAGGCTGGTAACTCAGTCAGCATAACAGAACTCAAATTTCAATTTGTAACAGTTAAATGAGTTTCATATCTGAATATTTGTACAAAGTTACATTGACAGAAATGTTTTATTGGCTAGAAGTGAAATACTTTGTTTATGCCATTAAAAATATATAACTTTATTTTATAGATAGTGAGAGAAATATTAATTTTTTGACACTTGAGAAATAAAAATGGTTTTAGACACTGCAAAGTTTTGATAATTTCTTTTTTTTAAGAATAATTATTATTGATGTCGCTAATTTCATTTCACATATGATATTGTAAAATTTATCTGATAAGTGACCAATTCAAGAGTACTTAGCAGACTAGAGAGCATGGGGGAATTACTTAAGCCTTTGTCACAATGCAATTATGCATTCATCATTAGTGTTTCTTCCTAAACTCTCAATGGATTGCTTGAGATAAGTGCATGCTATTAAAAAAAAGAAGCCTTCCATGTTGCCTTTTCAATAGCAATTAAAAAATAAAAAGGTGCTTGAGTTATAAAAGTAGGTTTTGTAGTCTATTGCTAGTTTGAAAATTTTAGCAAACAACCTAATTCTTTACACAAAATTTATCTCCGCTTAGCTTAGTAAACTTTCTAGATAAAAACAAAAATTATTAATCTATGACTAAATAATTAAATAATTGGTTGGTTTTTTTTTTTTTTTACTGATTCTTGTGTTTGTCATTTTGAGCATGAGGTGGTCTGCAAAGTTTGGTGAAGATTGAATGAGTAGAGTGGTTGAAAAATTGATGGAGAAAATTCAAACATAATACAAGAAAGATACAGAGTGCTCTATATGTAAAAAAAACAACAAAGCAATATGAAGTTCTTGGAAATGTATTCTTCGGATTATATCACATAAAACATAATCTAAACTATTCTAAACCCATAAATTGAAAACAAAAGTTTACACACAAATGTTCGAAACAATTTCTGATTTCTAATAACATCTCTAACTAGTCACACAGAAGTTCTGCTCTTGTAATATTGATTATAATAATTAATGCCATTTTCAATAATAAAAGATAAACAGCGAACAATTTCAGAATAATAGAAATCATTGTTTTTTATGATATGCATTAGTAACATTTGATTCTTGCAATGAATTTTCTTTTCAAGTAGATCTAATCTTAAGAATTAATTCATTAACATTAATATGCTGGTATATTTTAACACTGTTGTATGTGGCTTACTAGAAATAGGCTAAGGCACTTAAAGCAACAACTAAAAAGATTTTATAATTGTCTTAAATTGTGAGCCTAATAACAAAATGTAATTCATTTTTTTAGTAATTAAATTCTGCTAGAAATAAAAATATATGATTGATAAAATAAATGGTTGAAAACATGTTTGGATCAAAGATTTTAAAAAATATCACATTAAATTTGTATAGGGAAATCAATGAACTGAGATAATAATTTAGTCAAACTATATACAGAGTTACAGGAATGAGATCTAACATTCCTTCTAGAGAGATCCAAAATACATCAAAGTAACAATGTGCAAGGTAAAGTTCACTTGTTTTTATAAACAATATTACACAAAAACAGTTCACCTTTTTTTTTAACAAAAGTATTGTCACAAAATTAAATATAAAAAGACAGATTCCTTAGTCCATATGCTTTCAACTCCAAATATAATATAACCATTTTTTAGTTCAGATTCTGTTTTCAGATTCTGATTTTTGTTTTGAAATATAGCAATAATTCAAGCAATTTAATTGCTGAGCAAACATATTTAGCATATAGCCATGAATTTTTATAAAATTATTATTATTTTAAATTAAATGATTTTTATTATCATTTAGTAGTAATAAATTTACTTATGAAAAATTGAGGATTTTTGTGGAACCTTGTTGAGATTTTGTCCAGTTTTAGAAGCTAACAATGCATTTTCGATGTCTTGTGATATTATTTTAAAACAATCTCTTGGGTCTTTATCCGGCAACGCTGGGCATTTCATTTCCTTTCTCCACTCTTCAGCCTTTTGAAAATATAAACAAGTAAATTATAGCTAAACCAAATATTCAACAAAATTTAAAACTAAGATTGCATTGTTTCAGAAAAGTCATTTGTCGAATGAGAGATTAAGACACATTAAAGAAAATGTTGAAATATCTTTGATGTAACCACAAACAATATTTCCCTTTAGACCATGAACAAAATACAGATTAGTATTCCACTTTTAATAACATCCACAAACTGACAAATATGTTGAACTCTAAGGCATTTGCTGAATTACAGAGTTTTCAGACTAAGCTTTTATCAAACTTAGGCAAATAGTTGTTGTTTTTTCAAACAAGAAAAAATGCAATCATTATCTTATGTATAGTTACAATTTTTTTAACAAAGAGATTTCTGGTAGCCTCACAACTTCATGATGAAGAAATGAATGCATTTAGGAATGAAACAGTCATAATAAAATTACCTGGGGAAGAAGAAAGTCTAAATGTCTTGCTCTTTTTAAACTGTCAGGATGAGTCTGGATCCATTCAGGTAGTTTACCTTCAAGATTGTTTTCTAGAAGTTTCTGATTATAGTCCATCTTCTGCCACAATACAGAGCCTTCACGAACATCATAGCAAGCCTAAAAAGGAAAGAAAAAGTGAAAAACATTAACAAATGACCAATATTTCAAAAACTGTCAAAGAAAAATAAACAGTTTGCATTTGCAATTATTTTTACAAGCTGCCATTTATTTGTGCATGAAAATTAGGCTATGACAAATTTCACAATGTAAAATGAATGGGATTATACAGATTTATCTGAATGTGCACAAAAGCAATGATTATAATTTTATAATTGTAAATCTTAGACCAAGGCTAGTGTTGATATCATAAATAGTAAAACAAAAAATGCCCGTTTCAGACTATATGATCTTTGGTGAAGAAGATGCATCTGTTTCTATGGCCTAGGGTTCAAACAGGCCTCATGTGGACAGCACAACAACATATCGCCTTTGCTTTCCGCAACATATGTCAGGTACCCATTAGAGATGGGTGGACTAAGGAGGGTCCACGGCTATGATTTGATAAATACTTCATACTTAATCATTTGACACAAGACAATTAGAGTTAGAGTTTCTAAAGGTTAACTAGTAACCAAAGTAAACCAATGATGATAGATGGAATGACATTTAAGATAGCAATTTATCCTAATTATTTCATGCATGTGCTCTTATCCTATTTCAGCTACCAAAATATTGATGAAAACTAATTTTATTTAACACTAGGTAATTAGGTCAAAGGTTGACTGTAATTAATGAGGAATTTAAGAATAAGGGCATGTTTTTAGTTTTCTTCTAAAAAATCTACAATACAAATTTGTCAAAGTATGTAAATATTGTTAATAGCTATAGATCAACATTGCAATTTAATATTACATGGCATGATTTTATTCTTCACATTATTTAACTAGAATTCCATAGGTTATAAGACACAAATAGTATGCTCATGTTTCTACAACCTGCTTTGGATAGCCTTTCTACTGCTAATGAACGGTTTTTAAACCTAGATGAAATGAACAATATGTAAACAAAGTAACAGGAAAAAAGGTTCCTAAATAATTTCAAATATCTTCTCCTGTGCTCAAAGTGCCAAAATTCTAGCCTTTGAGAAAACTTTACAACATGACAAGGGCATCCTTCTATATTATGGAAGAATAACATCAGCTATCAAATATAATTAAAAACAGTATTCTGTGTTAAAAATTACCAAAAATCAATGGTTATGAATGTTGGACACTGAATGCTGAGGCTGAAAGAGGAATTAAATTAAATGCTACAGAAAACTGCTGGGTATCAGATACCTGCTAAAGAAAACAAATGAGTTTATACTCAACACTATGGCTGGCAAAATACTGTAAAGAGAGGAAAGCTGAGCTGGTTCGGCCATATTGAATGACATGACTCACTGTCAATAGACATTCTTCAAGGTAAAAGAAGAAAGGGTTGTTACAAGACAAGCTAGCGGGACAACATGAAAGGATATATCAGCTTTTCTCATGATATAAAAGAACCATTACAGCACCGCTATGACAAAAGCCAAGGTGAAAATGAGATGAGAGATCAGTCAACAAGTTTCATTAAGAAAATACATTCATTAATACAAATGAACAGGATTTAGTTAGCTACTTACTCTGGATGCAAATTTCAAACCCACTTTGTCTGCTTCTTTCTCCATCTGTCGACTGTGTGGTAGTTTTGTGGTTATCTAGTATGGGTGAAAGAAGAATAAATGTCTAGGTTAGCCCTATACGTGTATCTCTATTAAATATTTCTATTTCTTGAGTTAACTATGTCTCTATAAAGATTATATAAAGTTCTGCACTAATTTTGTTTTTATTAAATATTCATACAAAATATATATATATGTATCTTTCAACCAAATGCAGAAATTTAAGTAGGCTGAATCTTATTATCATGAGTAATGAATGTGTCATGTGTGGCTAAGTGGTACAAATTACTTGATTAATGAACTGAAGGGGGCTCATGTTCAAGGGATTCTAGGAATCAATCTTTATAATTTACTAGCAAAAAAGGTTCAATTAGATAACAAAAATAGATTTTTCAAGAGCTGCAGTCAATAGTTATAGTCAATGTTAACAGGAAATTTTTAAATTCTATTAATGCCATGGTAGGCAGTGTGGTCAAGCGCTTGGCTTCCAAACTGAGGAGTCTCAGGCTCAAGTCTTGGTAAAGGCTGGGGTTTTGAATTTCTGGGTTTTTAGAAAGCCCCCTGGTCCACCCAATTTTAATGGGTATCAAGTCTTGGTAAAGGCTGGGGTTTTGAATTTCTGGATTTTTAGGAAGCCCTGGTCCACCCAATTTTAATGGGTATCAAGTCTTGGTAAAGGCTGGGGTTTTGAATTTCCGGATTTTTAGGAAGCCCCCTGGTCCACCTAATTTTAATGGGTATATGACAAGAGTTGGGGAAAGTAAAGTCAGTTGGTTGTTGTGCTGGCCACATAACACCTTCACTTAACTGCTGGCCAAAGAAACAGATGACCTGTACATCGTCTGCCCTTTAGATTGCAAGGTGTGAAAAAGGTACTTTACTTTACTTTCAATTAATGCCAATATTCTAAATATATATTTGTACTTGTAAGGGAACCAATCAATGCTGAAAGAGTAACAGGAATATTATCGGAACAACTCACGTGAATAACTTTACCCGAAAGCCAGTGTGATATAACAGCTATAGAGTCTATTGGTATAACAAACCACAATGCAGCTATGCAGGAAATTATAATCACATCTAAAATTCTACCATAGCTCAGCTCTTCAATCTAAAGAAATAAAAAAGTATAAGAATTAAATTTTAACAACTAAACTAAAAGGAGACCACTGTGACAGCATCAACTAGTTATAATCTAGTTCAGCAAACGTAGGCTGACTCTTAACGAATTTAAAACAACTGTACTAAAGCAGACTAAGGTTTTTATAGTGGTAACTTACTCCATGACCCAAAACATTGTGAGCCATCTCATGTCCTAGAATAATAGCTAATTGATCTTGTGTGTTTGCCAGCTGTAATATTCCATCAAATACAAACATCTGACCATTCTGAAACAAGAAAGTGTAATTCCAAGTTAGATTTTAAAAAAGCAATGTTTTAGAAACTAGAAATACATTACTCTGATACAATTTTTTAAAAGTCTTTTTTGTGCTGTCAACATTCTGTTCTCAGTAGTATGTTAAGATATTTACATCATAATGATTTAAATAACAATAATGATTGGCATTTAGCCATTTGCTTGACGTTTCTCACTAATGTTACTTTTTTTTAGCTTGGAAATTAATACAATTAAAACTGTCTATTTGTATTATTATCAAAAAACATTTAAATTTAACACACAAAAAAAAAAAATGGGTCTATTGGCATATCTAATTGTACAGTACATAATTTAAGAGTGTAAGAATGAGCTTACTGGCAATACAAAGGCATTTACTAGTGGGTCCTTAACAACATTAATGGTCCATTTATCAAATGGCTGAAGTTCTGGATTGGCTTCTACTAGTCTTTTAGCAACATGCAGAACACGCAGGTATGGAGCATCTGTTTTTGTATAGTATTTTTCCTGATAAACTTCTTCTATCTGAAGCAAAAAAATAAAAGTGAAATTACCTATCAATTAATAAAATGTATAATTGTATAACCAACCAAAATGCAGCTATGCACGGATTTATAAAAACATTTAAAAATTCATCCATAGCTCAGCTTTTGACAGCAAGCACAAGATAATTTGGCCACAGTAAATCTGTATGGTTGTAAATTAATATTCTTTATAATTTAATGGTTGCAAATTAATATTCTATAATTTAATGTAAGTTGAACACTTGTTTTAGATGGTATGTTGTAAATTGTAAGCAAATGTTTCTTCTTTTATTTTTTGTCCTTAAAGCTAGGAGAAAAGAAAACACAATAACAACATTCTTTTAATATTAGTTTGTCATACCATTATTTTTTTCTTACTTCTTATCATAGATGAGGGCTGAGCGGTAAAGCGCTTGGCTTCCGTACTGGAGGTCCCGGGTTCGAATCCTGGTGAAGACTGGGATTTTTATTTCGGGATTTTCGGGCGCCCTTGAGTCCACCCAGCTCTAATGGGTACCTGGCATTAGTTGGGGAAAAGTAAAGGCGGTTGGTCGTTGTGCTGGCCACATGACACCCTCGTTAACCGTAGGCCACAGAATCAGATGACCTTTACATCATCTGCCCTATAGACCACAAGGTCTGAAAGAGGAACTTTACTTTTTTTTTTTACTCTTATCACAGATATATTCTTCTTGAGAAAGATCTACGGGGAAATGATATTTTGTACATTTATTGCGTAGATTTTAAAAAATAAAGCTCAAGATAAAAATAACAAAGTCTTGTTTTCAACCTACCATTTCAGCTTCGGAATCAGAAATTTTGTTGATCTGCTCTTGTGTAAAGATTATAAATCTCTGGCGTCCTGTGACAGGTGTTTCTTCTAAATGACTCACATAGAAAAGTATAGATCCTCCAACCAAGGCAGCTCCAGTTCCTACAAAAATATACCACCTGCGTTTTATATTTGATGTTATTCTACTCTTTTGTTCAGGGCTGAGCCGTCGGAACCAAAGTCGAACAGATCTGTTGTAAATAAAGAATAAATGTATTTTAAACATTTAAAAAAATTAATACTGCAGGTAATTAGGTAATAATTTGTAAAACAATTAATTGAAATATGAGCACTCTAAACCAAAAAGTACAATTAAAAATGTAATGATTCATTTCAAGTTTAATGTAAAAATGTGAATTTGAGGTTAATTGGAAAATAGACCAACATGTAACACTTACCTTCCAGTAACAGCTGCTCCAATTTTAGCAAGAGGTTTAATAAGCAGTAATAAAACAGGTGGGAGAGGCATGTGTTTTCTGCTGCTGGTATGAAACCAATTTGGGAAGATGTGGCCATTTCTCTTGCATTTGAGATCCAGGAAGTCAGTGAAGTTTGAATTATGAAAAGACTTGGTTGTTAATGATTTAAAATTGCTGATCTCTTTAAGGCATGGCTGACATATATGCTTGAATATCTGAGTACATTCAATACTTGCATGCTTGGTGGAGAATTTGGTGAAATTTGAGGTTGAAATGACAATTCGTCTGATCATTTTATCATTCAGAGCATTAAAAAATAGTATTTGATGTCAAGAGTATATGGTATAAGTTAGAAGAATGAAACCTGCAATAGAAATGTTTTAATATATTAGTAAAAAATATGAGTGAAATTTTGAAAACAAAAAAAGTGTTGTACTGGTATCAGTGATGTGCGACAGAATTTCTAACTTTAAATCAGCTAGGGAAGTGGTCACCAAACTTGTCAACCATAAAGAGACAAATTTAAATAATTACATGAATGTTGATTTAAAGAAATACTTAGGATTAAAATTACAATCTCTAGATTATTTTTGCTAAATCTGCCTTAGTTTAACTAAGTATATCAAATATAAACTAGTACCATACTTATATAAAGATATTTATTTTGAAAACATATAACAAGTCAAATAACATAAAATGTGTCCTTAAAAAAGAACTTCAATTTGTCTACTGATTTGAACACTAGCCTTGTGGTTTGCTTGGAAAGTAAGTCAGCCTTATTTGTTCTAATGGAGAGGGGTGTTGGAGGCAAGTGTCTTTTTTAGGGCATTCAGCATACATGCAACTTTGTAGGACATGGTTGGCATTCTCTTGTGATGCTCCACAAAGGCAAATCTCAAAAGACCCTATTTTAAGCTTTGGTTCCAGGTATTACAAATTGACATTTTCCCTCTTCAGATATAATTCACATTTTTTCTCCAATATCTTTTATTCAGCACAAATATGCTTGAATTTTTGAGTCCCACAATTCTTTATTGAGCAACTCATTTTTAAAGCTGCCAATATCATTATTGAATAGCCCAAAATTTAATTAGGTTGCAATGGTATTCAGAATTTTTAACAAAGGCTAATGCCGCCTTGCTGCTTCTTTGGACCTGCTGAGAAAGGATTTCTTCCTATTAGATTTAACTGTGATGTTCTGAGATAGCGAATGATAATTTACTATTTTCTTGACAATATTTCATTAGGTAAGAATGAGAATTAGAGTTTCTCTTTCAAAATCTTTCGAGTAAAGGGATAATTTGTTTTCAAATGAAATTACTTCTACAATAGAAAAAACATTCTGTTAGTTTCTGCAAGTGTAAGGCCAGCAAGGACCCTATATTATTATATAAAGAGTGGAAGTGTCACAGTGTTCCTCTGGCATTCAAATCATTCAATAGAAACAATTTGATGTAAACTTTTGACATTTAAATTGTCAGTGAGTCTGGTGTGAATGAACATTTTGTTTTTCTTTATAGTTACCGTAATATGTTTTGTTTGGTACAATGCACAAATTGTAAGACAAATTTCCTTATGGACAATAAAGATTATTATTATTATTAAGATGATGTGTTTCAGTGTGGTTTCTGTACATATACATTGTATACACTGTATAATTGTATAAGTATATTGTGACAGTTCAGCGCAGAGTGAGAGTACTGCAATTTACAGTGTAAAGACACCTCAAGAGTATGACTATGAGATGACATCTTCAATCTTGATCAACACAACTAACATGCTCAGACTTTATTATATTTTAGATATAGATCTAGATCTAAATATTTATTTTTAATATAGTTATACTATAAGTTATAGTTATAGGCATAGGGACAGGATCTAGATCTACTACTACTAGATTTAGAAATATTAGAATTTGTATTTAGTTAGTCAATTTTTCTAGATCTATTAGTATTATCATTATGATCTAGATCTATAATATATATCTATATAGACATTTAGATTAAAATTAATATAAATATAATATGATTTAAATAAGTAGATCTAAATCAGTAAATCTTTATTATATTCTAGATCTAGATCTAGACATTAATATTATTATAGATCTAGTATTTATAGACCACTCACTATTATATTGTCTAGTAATAGATATAAATAATTTATACTATTTTAATAAAGTATTTATATAGATCTAGATCTAAAACAGTGATGCCCAAACTACGGCCCGCGGGCCAGATCCGGCCTGTGACGTGGTTCCATCCGGCCCGCCGAAATGCTTAAGATCATCACAAAAAAAAGGTTGAGAAATGTATCTTTACCTACTTTGGTGTGTCAATGTTTCTCTGATGGATTAGTTCCATGACGTTTAACATTTGTGCGCTTATGAACTGGGAGCCTGAATGTAGAATGTACCAAGTGAATGGGTCTTTACTTTTTGTGTGGAACATGATAATAAAGCAATATATTTGCTTTGTAAAGAAAGTGTGGCTGTTTTAAAAACAACCAATATATAAACGGCATTCTAAAACAAATGTGACGACTAGTGAATGGAAAAAGAGACAAGAAAATGAGTCGGTCGTAAACTCCGTAAAGCTAGCTGCAATGTTGCTCACATTTTAAGTAGAGAAACGAAGCCTTTTTCTGACGCTTAAAAAGAAAGACTTCCAATATCCCATTAATAAATGTAAGTTCCACTAGTTTCTAATCAAATAGTTTCAAGTCAATTTCATTTCGTTTTTTGTACCTTGTCGGTCATCTGGCCCCCGACACGAGTGTGGAAAATTAAAAGGGCCCGCTGGTCGAATTATGTTGGGCATCACTGATCTAATTATAAGTAGGGCATAATAGTTATAATACTATTACAACAATAGACCTATATCCTATATTATGATATGTAGATTAAATCTAGATATAGAATCTAGATCTAGATCTATAGATCTAGTATATAATATAGAGTCTTAGTCGTCTAAGAACTTAGAGATTCTAGATTTCTAGATCTGTCTTGATTTGTTTACATTTCAGAATGCTCTCTAACCTTGCTCTTTCAGAATTCTCTAGCTCACTCTCTCCTTCACTCTTTATGCCATTCGCTTAACTATAATCTTATTAAATTATTATTCATTTGTAAATTAAAAAAAAACGCTCGGGGCAAAACGTCTCTCGTGCTCTCGTGACAGAATAGTATGATTATACAGATTATTGTAGTGTTTTATACGAGCAGAAACCTTATATCATGTATGGCCTTTTTTTTAATGGAAATCAACATCGACAGATCAATTTTTCTGATTTACATAAACATTCAGGTACAAAAGTTAGCTTATTTGTGGATATAGATTTTAGATGCTTGCATGAACCTCATATGCATATTAACAATATAATAATAGGCCTAATAATGTGGAAGTGTGGGTGAGTCGATTGAACACATTATGGCAGGATGTACCGTCCTGCCCTATCGGAATCTTCCTACCTGGGTCGCCATAACCAAGTTGCAAAGCTAATACACCAGAACTTGGCTTTGACGCACAATTTGATCGGGAAAGATACTCCTCCTTATTACAAATACTCACCACAAGCGGTTCTCGAGTCTACTGATCATCTGCTGTACTGGGATAGGCCTATTTTGACCGACAAAACGGTAGATTTTAATCGCCCTGATTTGCTGTTTATCGATAAAAAAGAAAAAGCCGCTATCATTATTGACATTGCCGTACCACTAGATCTATCTCATAATTAATTTAAGAAAAACTGAGTTGGAAAAACAACGAAAGTATGGGAACCTAGGCTTGGAGATTAAACGTTTATGGAAGTTATCTAAAATAATAATATAAAAATATACCCCATTGTCATATTAACCGAGGGGATAATAACAACTGACCTCACAGATAATTTCAAGGCTCTTGGCATTCCTAGGAACATTCTCGTTGCCTGTCAGAGGGCGGTACTGCTGCAGACCTGCCACATCACCAGAAAATTCCTCAGTGGAAACTGATAAAGGGACTACGATGAATTTCGTCTCCCTTAAACGATACTCGACCCTGGCTGCGCCAGAGAATGAACACTCGTTCTTTTCTAACATAATAATAAATTAATAATGCTGATGTTAATGTTGGATGTCGGTTTGAACGAAGTAAGGCATGAGATTCGCCAGTGTGAAGAGAAAACACTCCATGGAAAATCCCCGGCTTTATTACACGGGGACAACATTGACAAAGCTGCTTCTTTAACGTGGCTCAAAGCAGGTCATCTCTATCCTGAAACAGAATGTTTGTTACAGATATACAAGACAGAGTAATTAGGACAAAAATTACGAGAAGCATATCCTAAAACTCACTATTATTGAAAAATGCAGGACACGAGTCAATTGAACACATAATGGCAGGAAGTTCAGCCCTATCAGAATCAGCCTACCTAGGTCGCCATAACCAAGTTGCAAAGCTAATACACCAACAATTGGCTTTGACACATGATTTGATAAATAAGGATACTCTTTCTTATTACAAATACTCACTACAAGAGTTTCTCGAGTCTACTGATCATCAGCTGTACATGGATAGGCCTATTTTGACTGACAAAACGGTAGAGGTTCAGTGAAAACAAAACAAGCAATAAATGTTTGGTATTGAATTTTATTTATTGATGGAAGTAATTGGAGAAGAGTAGACCTACACAACTAACACAAAGGTTTCACTTTAGCTCATCACTCCTCGGTTGGAGGTTTGGAATGATCTTGTGTATCCTTAGAATCCTTATCAGTGCCAATAGAGAGATCCTTCCTTGAACTGCTTTTATACCAGCCATACTTCTCTGCGGAGGGTAGTCTGATCTTCTTATTTCTTGGGTCTGCCTCTGGAAGTGCTGGACAATTCTTTTCCTTTCTCCACTGCTCAGCCTAGAGACAGATGAGACGAACTCGTAATTCTAAGCACCAGACAAAGCTTTATGATGTTCTTATTTTAGAAATCTATTGTAACAATTTTTGAGCAAAAAGGACAGAACATTTGTAACCTATACACTCACACTAACATATTACTATTTAAAGTATTTAGTGTCTGTTTGAGCACATTAGCGTCACAAGGGCATCCACAATTTACATGGAGTGGTAACACCCATAAAGTATAAAATATTAGAAAGAACTAATTTTTGAAAAGTCGATGCATATTTAAAAATTGCTTATAGGCCTACCATCATATGAATCATGTAGGTAATGAGCTTTTTCTAATAGGACCTATTATTACCGAAAACGAATACCCCAATGAGTGACCAATGACATATTGTAGAGGGAGACTATTAGTATTTTGGAAGGGGTGATTAGGTGGAGATGACACCGTTCGCGCAACGCTTCTGCTTGAACACAGCCATTATAAATGATTGATGAGCTAGCACTATATAGTGATTAAATGGCATAACAATGTAGTCTGCATGAACTTAGAAATAATCAAAGTTTTTGATTTAAAGAAAACAAAGAAAGTGTTAATAGCTTCACCTCTTCTAGAATGTTCTCAATATGAGCAGCTCTTTCTAGGCTATCAGGATGAGTCCAGGTCCACTCCGCATTTGCTTCTGATGGCTCGGACGTTTTCTGATACTTTGCCATTTTGCGCCATAACACCACACCTTCTCGGATGTCGTAGCAAGCCTGTGATGTTCCGGCATTTTGCTTTGTTATACACAAGATTTTACATACTAGTAAGCGTTATCAGAAACAGAAATCTATTGTCTAAAAAGAAATATTATTAACCTCGAAGCTTCAACATGAGAAAAAAAAATAGATTTGTTATGGTATGCAACATTCCACGAAGATTATTTAAGATCATTTATGATATATTATTAAATGTTTCTTTGTTTGTCGAGTGGCTTCGGAATATTCAACGATTGACACAAACTCAATAAATACTACTCTTCTTTTTTTTACTAAAAAAAACAACAACAACAAAAAAAAAACAGGAACAGGAAAATTAAATTTTGACAGGCTTTCAGATCTACTTATTAGTAGTAGGTGCATTTTTAGCAAAGCATTCGGCGGAGGGTAAAGGCATTCAAAAAAAGTCAAGCCCAGGGCCACAACTTGCTACCAATTTTTACGAAGTTTACTCTGTCTGTCTGTCTGGTAAAAACTTTGTACATGTTATTTCTCCCACACACAATATCTGATTAAGCTGAAATTTAGCACTATTATTTTCTTACTTGGTAACACAAGAACCAATAAAAAAACTAACAAACAAACAAAAAATTAGTTAATTGCTAATTGATAATTAATTATTTTGCTTGGTATCTTGAAAAAGGGAAAGAAATAGTGCTTGACAGATGTGGTGGTATAAGTTGAATTAAGCTTCTTGAGGACTCTTGAGCCCTGAGTGAACATTTTTTTTTGTCCAGACAAGTGATAGAATCATAGCGCATTGGGAAAGATAACGGCTAACAAAAACGATTGGTAAAAGTGGTAAAAATATTTCTAATCACACAGATAAATTATGTCTAGGTTAATTGTAAGCATACAAAAAACTATTTTTTATGGTTTTTTTTCTAAATGGAAAGGTAGGCCTACAAGATTGTCAGATTGATCTAGGTGTTAAGTAAAAAGTATTTACATTAGCTGCGAACCGTACACCAACTACATCTGCCTCGTCCTCCATTTCATGTGTGTAGGGCCTTTGAAGTTGCATCTACAAAAAAACAACAACAACACATTCTCTATATATTCTTGTATAGGCAGGTTTAAATTATTTATTTTATTGTTATTTCCTATGTTTTTAGAAGTGAACGCTGAATAAAAAGTATTAATAAACTTAGGAACAGAAACATTATTTAGGCATACGTACTCTGACAACTCTGCCTCGCAAATATTTTGATATCTCTCCTTTTGGTAAAATGTAGCCGAGCAGTCCTAACACAGATATGATAACGTCCTCTACAATAGTTCCGTGGTTTAGCTTTTCGATCTAAAATACATTTTAAAAATCTTTTTAGCAAGACTTAGTGGAATCTATTACGTGAAAGACAAAGTTTATTGGCAACGCATATAGTGAACGCATTTTTGGAATGAACATTTTTGTAGGTACCGCTTCATCTATAAGAATTTATTGGATGCGCTCTGCACTGTTGTCTCAATGGACTCGTGTAGGAACCGTGTCTAGTACGATCACCCACCACCGTCCTGAGAAATGCTTGGATTGTGACGTAAAAATAACTCTAAAGGAACATCCAAAACATGTTAAAAATAAACAAATAAACAGACAAAGTAAACGTCATCTGATGTAAGCGTCAAAGAACTTAAATTCCTTAATAGGAAGCTAAAAACGATTCTTAACACCGGTAAATCCTCGTTTTATCAAATAAAACTTGTAGAAAGAAAAAAAAGAAGTGATGCACCGATTAAAGTAAAAAACTGGACCGGACTCTCTCTTTCTACCCTGCTAAGAAGAGCTGGTTACCGGGAAACGTATAGGGAGATGGTCACGCTAATCTTCAAAACATTCCTATGTCACAACATTCCTACGTCACAACATTCCTACGACAGTAGTCATGGGACAGATTATTTGAGATCCCTCCCCTCTTTTAGAACTTTATCCTCTCATCTCAATTCTTTAGAGCTCGCTAAATCATTCTTCCTACCGCCTCACCTTTTTTTTCTTGTAAGCTACTTCTCGTTAACTAATGCATTATGAACAAGATTTACTAGGGAGGTGGTAGTGACAAGTCTGGTAACGCCCATGACATTACATGGCTAGCAATGACTGCTCTAGTGTCTTATACCAATATGTTACCGGACTAAGATTCAAATAAAGGGCTAGCATTAGCTGAAAAAAAAAACCTTCAAGTCTTACTCCATGATCCAACAGTGCGTGCGCTAATTCATGCCCAAGCAACATCGCTATCTGGTCAGGAGTGCTGGCGAGTTTCAGGATAGAAGCACTGACGAACACATGGCCATCCTGTAAATACAACGTGGTACAATGTATTAAACAAAAAAAAAGTCTAAGCCGCCGACTAAAAGTCAACTCGAAAACCATCTTAACTCCGCCTCTCAAAGAGCAGAAATAGAACAAACTTTTCTGTTCAGTCTGTAAATTAAAAAGCGATCACCCAGATACCCTGTTCTTTCTACCCTTTTCCAACTGGTCCAGACAAGTGATAGGATCAGAGCGTATTGAGAAAGCTAAATGCATGAAATTGCGCTAAACAAAAACAATTGGTAAAAATACTTCTAATCGCACAGATTTATGATAGTTAGTCCATGGCTAGTCTATATCTTTGTGGATTTGGATTTTTAAAGAGTGTTTTTATATTTTTTCTTTTTGTGTGTGTTTTTCTTTTTAAATTATTTTGTTTCAAAATTTCTCCCAATCTTAATCGTTTCGTTTGCTTACATTTTCCCGTATACTTACCAATCATACATCGCCACTACCCCAATATTTCCCCACATCGCTTTCTGCCCCCCCCCCCCCGTTTATTAATGTAATTCTGTTGTTAACCTGATTTTCCATCTGATCTTCAAAATCAAAGTGTAACCAAAGAGCAGCTTACGATGAACATTAATCATGGAGACTCCACAAGTTCAACCTTCTTCTAACATTTTACTTACGTGCAAAACGTGAGCGTTGACTATTGGATCCTTAATAACAAAAACTCTGAACTGCTCAATGTGTTTCAGCTCAGGGTTGGCAGCAAGAAGTTTGTCTGCCACGTTCTTGACCATCTTGTGCTTGGTGTGTGTGCTGGGGTAGATGCTCTGAGGGTTAAGCTTGAAGTGTTTTCTCAACTGCAATGGGAATAGTTTAGATCTACCATTTAAAAGAACACTACCAAAAAACTCTAAAAGGATCCCGGGTTTGCCTAACTAAATGCAACATTAAAATCATTCATTACAAAGTTTAAAACTCACTCCATCTGTCTGTCTGGTACAAATTTTCCTACATCTTATTTCTCCCACTTCCAATTCTCGGATCAAGTTGAAACTTTGAATAATTTTTCATTATCCACAACAAAACATGAATCAATTAAAAAAAAACAAATTAAATGGTTAATTAGTTGTTATTAATAATTTTTTATATAGAAGAGAGAAACATATATGGCTGTAAATGGGCAGTTCTTTCCGTCATTTTATCCCACTTTTTGAAAAAGTAGTTTTTATATTTTACTTTTTTTATTGTATCTAAAAAGTTTGTTGTCGTGGGGTGTTCAGAGCTCTTATACAAAATGACACCTGTGCTCGAGATCATTGAAAATTAATTTAATTAGATATGATGCGTTGTCATCGAGTCCAAACATAGAGTGCTACAATGCTTCTATAAGTTTTTTTTTTCGGTGATTGATTTTTACATAATCTTGCCGTTCAGTGAGAGTGTCGAGGCATAGAATCTACGGCTAAAAATAACAATTCCTTTTCTAAACACTTGTATAAAAAAGTTGATACCAAATCAAGACAAGTTTGACCAGGTAGGCCTATGTCAACTTGCTCCTCTAGAAAGTAGTGAATCGTTTAATTATAAGAGCTCGATTCTATACCGTTGGTCCATACAGGACCAGATTTATCTCTAGGCAACCCAAGCTTTAGTCTAGGGCCCCCAAGAAATATTGAACATTGAATACTGAATATCGATCTGGACTTATGAAGAGCCCCATATCTCAAATAGCGTATAGCGCCTTTTCAAGTCTAAATACAGCTTTGGGACCATGTAGGCTCTATGGAAAAAGGCTTTCTGGCCGTATTAAAAGAAAAGCGGGTAAAAACAAATTGAGATGATTCTATGTTTATTCAATTTAGTTCATGTTGTTTTTTTCTTTTGCGAAGTCTATACTATAGGGATACACTACGATATTCAGAAATCTCCAGAGCTACGTGATTTTGCAAGATATACGGGTTGCGATGAAACCTAACAGCAATTATCGTGGTCCTTGACTACATCTAGTCGGATGCAATATAATTATAGAAAATGTTCTAATTATCTATATTTCTTAGTCTGGCTAAGCTAGATGTCTGCTAGACCGATATGGCATCAGGACCATTTTTTTCTGGGCGTTTTCTCCGTCTTTTGACACTCTCTTCTAAAGACATGGGTATCCATTCCTTAATGCTATCCTCCCATGGCCTACTTTGCCTGCCTCTTCTTTTTTCCTTGGTACTTTGTGAGCTCGAAGGTTACCTGACATGAGGCGTTAGTTGTTACTCTGCTAACACTAACAGATGAACGTAGCCTTTTGGTCATTCAGATCACCCAAGGAAACCCAAGCTATACATATACTAAACTTGCTTAGTTTACGTGTACTAACCATCATAACTTACCTACTTTCTATATATCAATACCGCCTTTTAATTCTTGTATCAGCCAAACAAATAAAAATAAGGTTTAATCTGTCATACATTGACGATAGTAAATATAGTCAGACTTACCATTTCCGATTGTGTTTTGGCCATTTCTGCTCTCTGTTGTTTATTGAAGATCATAAAACGCTTTCGCCCAGTAATGGGCGTCTTCTCTGTACAATAATTATAGTAGGATGTCCCTGATACCACTGAGCTTCCCCCGACAAGTAAGTACCAGTACTTTTTGGCTGCCTCGAGAAACTTCATTCTGTTGCTCTCATTCAAGCGTGTGTACACGATTCTGAACACTCTGTTGGAATAAATGAAATGAAAATCATGCTGGTAAGTTAATAATACATTTTTAGTATATTTGAATCTAAGTATTAAACATTCTCCCTCTTTATACTTATATTCAGAATAGATAGACTGATACATTGATCAGTGTTGTTAGTGACTCTGCTCCCAAATTTCCCACTGCCCCCCCCCCCACACGTCCCTTACGTTGTGAAACAAATTTACATATATGTACACGATTTGTAAACAAACTTTTTGGAGCAGGGTGGTCATAAACATTTATTTTTAAGTTCAAATAAAGTTTAAATTATAAACTCCACACATTTGATCTGCCAAAGTCCCATGGACGAGCTCTCCCTCAGAATTATTAAGCTTCCTAATTCTCAAGTAAACTCCCTTGTCTATTTGGCCTAACATATTACAGGATTGTTGCTTTTTTAGCCTCCTTCCTGGGGCTAATGGTGGTTTAAAAAGAAGTAAGACAGATTCAATATTAAAAATGATTTAGATAGGCTATTTATTTTTCCCCATAGATAAGGGCTATAAATTTGTAAGAAAATTGTTACAGCCTTTTTCAAAATACCTGTGCAGTGTCCACCCATCCAGGAAGAGTTTTCAAGCTAATAGAAGGAATTGAACAGAAGAAAATAGGAGCAAACATGCTATAAAAAAACAACAACATAGAGCTTATACGAAGTCTAACTGTAACAATTAATTTGGATCAGTCATGTAATTATAATTTTAATAGATATAGACTATTCTAGACTATCAATAATAAATTAGTGATTAATAATATTTTTTACCAATTGAATTTGTTTTTCACGTTTAGCTTTCTCAATAGTAATTCAATGCACTATGATTCTATCACTTATTTGGACCAGATTGTGTGTGTGTGTGGGGGGGGGGTACCTTAATTGGTTTTTAAAAGCAATTACAAAAAAAAAAGTGTGGGAACGAACTGAATTCGAACTTGTGGCTTTTGCCTCCTCGGTTGACGTGCTAACCACTCTGTTAGTGAGGTACTTATGATAGAGAAGATTGTATAGTTTTATATTATTTATTACAATTTAGGGAGGCGACCTGTAATGAAGACTTCAAGGCCCTTTACATTCCTAAGAAGATTCACGTTGCCTGTCAGAGGTCGGTACTGCCGTAGACCTGCCACATCACCGAATCAGAAACACCATTGGTAGCGAACCATGCTGAGAGTAGCTCCCTTAGAGCACGTGAAAGGAAGCGGGCAGTGAGTTTTAGTTTTCCCTCCACCGTCCGAAGTAAACACCAATTGGACAGTAACCGACTCGGAACTGGGCTAGGACGGCTTGTTCCGCACGATTGAGTTGCCACCACGCATCTATTCTGTCTGGTCTACTCATTTCCATGTGAAACTCACGGCCCTTATCCGAAGAATCCCAGGCATCGTACCAAAGCGCCTACAATCTTTTGTCGGCCAGGAATCGTACGCTTTGGTATGTGCCCGGTTCATTACATATCACCAGAAAATTCTTCAGTGGACATTGAAAAAGGGAATACAATGAATACAATCGACCCAGGCAGTGCCCGAGAATTAATACTCGTTCGTCTTTAACATAACATTAATAACAATGATAATAATAATAATAATAATAATCCTATACTCTTAAGCGAGCAATTCTTGTATATATATATATATATATATATATATAT
>JADKLZ010000130.1:28233375-28252620 GCA_021533235.1 Biomphalaria straminea | reverse complement strand
TATCTATCTATCTATCTATCTATCTATCTATCTATCTATCTATCTATATCTATCTATCGAGTCGAGATGGGCCTAGTCTAGTCTAGTCTAATTTAGACTATATTCAATTTTTGTGTGATAATAGGGCCTATCATAAATATATTTCATATCTTCTTATCTTATATGTTACAGACGCTACTAATCTAAGTGTTAGTCTAGAATCATAAACATATCAAACTTAAAACATTAATTTCTACATATGCATTCAGAGATTCATTTTAAAAAATGTCGACGATAACATTTATCTTATCTTATCTTATATAATACAGACGTTACTTCAAAAAAGAAGATGATTTGGAACAGACATTAGCCTAGCTCTAAAGTTAAAGTAGGCCCTACGCATAATCTATAAAATACTAATGAACATCTAAAATCTAAAGAGTTGTTCACGATTATAAAAGTCTTGTTTATTTATTTTTTATAAACTTTATTTTCTTTTTCTATGATCAATTAGAAACAGGTTTATTTTAGTGCAGCTTTTTAACTTCTCTGGAAATGCTAATGTGAAGTGCATTACTGTTTTAAATTTAGATTTTTCTATCGATTTCCGTTTGGTCTACTTGTTCACTGAACCCAATATAAGTAATGACTATGTTATCCGTGTGTCTTAGAGATACACATTTGAGACCAAAAGAAAACCCGTGCCGAGGACAGACGTAGTCGGCGAAAAGAAAATCTAAATCGACCACCGGCGGATAATGGTTATGTCTTCGCTAGTTGTGGAAAAAAAAATATAGAGGTCGCAGCTGGTGTTGCTGGTGAGGGTTTCCAATAAAAATCGCACCTCTCTGCGAATCAAAAGTTCTGGATCTCCTAGTAGGCCTAAATTAGTCATTATCATTCACAGCTACCGTTTTAACATAGTCCGAGATTCATTCGCTTTCTAACGCATTCCTGGTCGAGGATCGTCCATTGCACTTCGGGCGGGCTGAACCCTGCGATCACCCTAAGTGTGTGTTGAAGATTGAAACTAACCATTTCTCGTTCTATAAGCTAGGACAAATTTGTACAAATGCCCCTTCTTCACCAGTGCTATGGGTTGAATGGGTTGCCTGAAAATAAGAACAAACTTTGATCAATTCCATCTCGTCCCATATCTTCTCTTCCCTGTCTATTTTCATGGCCTTGTCCCCTGTGACTACAATGCTCTCCTATAATCCTATTCTACTATCCACTCTATTCCAACCTATTCTCTTACATTGATCATCTCTGTTATAATAACGGCGTCTGTTGTTTAAACTTTCTTCAGTGTCATTAGACCTGCTAAAGGCTACTATTTCTTCAATATCACAACATCTGCTACTTTTGTATCCGGGTGTGCAGCCTTCTACGCCCTTATCAATTTTACTATATCCTCTAAAGATTTCGGTTTTCTCTCAAGTAAGAATATTTTCAATTCATCCTGACTCTCATAAATAACTTTGTCTAGTATAAGAAAAGTTTTTAGCTCGTCAAAAGTCTTTTCTATTTGTACTGATTCTGTCCAATTGTCAAAGTAGCTGTTCATTTGTCTAAAAAGGTCATCAGTGGTTTCTATGATGCTATTAACATATTGTTGACGATAGAAAGCCTTCGTTTTTTTTAAGCTGTTCCTTAAATTTACTGTTTGATAATTACTCCGACGGGACCTCCGCTATTAATGATTTTGATAACAAAAGGTCCATTTATCTTAGGGGAAAGCCAATTCCTTCATTTCGATTTCAAACTTCTTTCGGCCATAGGGCAGACTGGGCTGTATAGCTTTGGTCGGCAGCTAGTCTAGGAGACGGAAACTCCGAAATAACACCTACGGCTATCTGCTGTTCACAGTCGTCTCAGACTTCTGTGCCACTGTGAACTGCATTTAGCTTAAAGAGTGGTATTGGTCTGCGCGAGCCGATTACCACTTTAAAAATACTCTGCGCAGACTGGAGGCAATACAGTAATTAGCCCGGAAATGACTAGTCCCAAACGAGTCGATAAAAGGATACCTCTCAAAGTCGCCTGCTGGAATGTCCGCACACTGCAGGATAGCAACAAAAATGAATGTCCTCAACGGAAGTCTGCATTGGTGGCATTAGAACTGGCTCGACTAGATGTAGACATCGCTGCCCTCAGTGAGGTACGCCTGGCAGGCCAGGGGTCGCTCACTGAAAGAGGGGCTGGCTACACCCTTTACTGGTCCGGAAAAGGCCCTGAGGAGAACAGACAATCGGGGGTGGCCTTTATGGTAAAACTATCTCTTGCTAAGAAACTATTAGATATCCCTGTTGGTCACTCAGACCGACTGATGTCGCTCAGGCTACCATTAGATGGCTCCAGACAAGTCACTATTGTCAGTGCTTACGCTCCCACGCTGCAGGCAGAGCCTTAAACCAATAAAAAATTCTACGATGACCTGAGGAGAGTGCTGAGCAAGGTGAACACTAATGACAAACTCATTATCATGGGCGACTTCAACGCTCGAGTGGGGAACGACTACAGCTCTTGGCCAGGTGTTCAAGTTAGTGTTGGAACTCTGCTCTGAAGCAAGGCTTGCTATAACCAACACGTTTTTTCAACAAAAAAAAAGCCGTTTCAAGACCACATGGATGCATCCACGCTCAAGGCACTGGCACCTATTGGATTACGTAATAGTGAGGCAGTGTGATGTCAGGGATGTGGTGCACACAAGAGTAATGCCCAGTGCCGACTGTTACACGGACCATCGTCTTGTCCGGACAAGATGGTAAGATGGCCTGCATAGGGCAAAGAAGCTAAATGTCAAAAGGCTGGCTAACGTACGAGAGCGCTTCAGCGTACTACTTGAGGCTGATCTCCGAAAGCCCCAGGACGATGATCCAGTGAATAACTGGAGCCAGCTAAAAGCGATACTGCAAGACGTGACGGCCAAAGTCGTGGGATACTGCAGTAAACCCAACAGAGACTGGTTTGATGAGAACAATACCTCAATTAAGGAACTACTGAGCACCTGGCTGCAGGCGGCGTCGGAACGAGACAGCTGGAGGTCACTCACGAAGGCCGCGGGATACACCGAGGATATACGCAGACGACGAAAAGAAAATCTAAACCAACCACCTGCCGACAATGGTTTTGCTTGCCCTGGATGTGGCAAAATATGTAGGTCACAGCTGGGGCTGCACAGCCTCGGGAAACACTGTATTCCTCAATAATCTTCGGATTCGAAGACAAGCCTTATTATTATTATTATAAAAGATAAGAAGACACCAATGACTTGGAGGAAACTAAGTCATTGGTTAAAATGCATGACTAGATTGATATAGGAACACGCGCGTCTCCTTTTTTTAAGAAACGTCTGTATATAAGATAAGATATTTCACCGAACTAGAGTTATATGCCTATAGATTTATAGATTGGCGTAACCAGGATTTTTGTTCAGTGGGTACCGGGAATAGGGGCGTGGTAAAAATGTTTCTTTTATTTATTTATCTTTCATCAGGTATTAAGAGCGAAGCAATCGCTATTAGTAAAAGCCATCGTCTTCATAAGAGAAATAATCTTTTTTAAAAAGTTTTTTTTTTACTTGTTGATTATTACTTTGTTCCTCGCACGAGCGCACAAGATCTAAACTTGCAAAATCTAGACTCTCTAGTTAAATATAGATCTATATAAATAAAATGCCTGTGGCGTAATTATCTTCTTTTTTTTAAAAAAAATAACGTCTGTAATCTATAATATAAGATGAAAAAGTTAATGTGTAGGCATACGATTATCGACTAAGGCTATTAAATTATGAAAAAGGCGAAAGAAAATGAAAATTATTTTTTGCCAGGTAACATGACTAGATCTAAAATAAGAGCTGCAATAATAAATACAATATTTTTTTTTTATAAATTTTTAAACTTACAAAACATTTTACATTGCTTCAAAATTTAAAAGAAAATTGAAATATAGATCTAGGTCTAGTTATCATATAAGTTAAAGAAGTATATCTATTTCTAGATATAGATCTAGCTCTCAAACAACCATTATAGATCAAAAATATTATTTGGCTCTTGACATTTTTTCTTCTAACTGCAGTCTTAAACCGGATGTACATGATATAAATAGAGTAGTAAACATTGACTTTTAACATTAAAGCATGGATTTATTAGCTGGAGACTCTGACGAAGATGACCAAGTTGAATTTAAGATTAATGAAAACTATGCCAAAAATTATGAAAAGTGGCGTAAAAAAGAAGAAAAACAGAAACGTAAGATGATGAAATGTTCCCTTTTTAATGCCCTTTATTTGTAAGCATTCACAATTAATAATTGAATTATTTTTCTGACTGACAGAAGTCTCAAACTACACATTTCATTAATTAATAACTCAACTTCTCAAGACTTCCGCGAAGAGTCAAGTCCTCATCTGAGAGTACTGAGACTCAAACTGAGTGAGAAGACAGAGAAGTCTCTCGCCGTCTGGTCTGGTATCTCGGTCACATCAATCATGAATATGATCAAACATCTGATTCTGACTCAACTTCTCAAGCCCAACATGTCATAACAAATCAATATTCACATTTGAGTAGACAGACTAGTAGAGTTAAGTAAAGTACCAGTAACACCTTTAGTGAAGTTTAGTCTTAGTCTTTAGTAGAATCACTAAATTTAGAAAACCTTCAGGACAGAAGACTCAAAAGTAAATAGCAATTATACATAAAACACTGAGTCTGAACCATAATCTTCAAATTCAAAAACAAAATTTAATAAAATACTCAGAAAGACACAAAGAAAAAGGCACATTCCTTGTCCCATAATATGCTAGGACAAATTTGTACAAAAGCTCCTTCTACCCTAGCGCTATTCTACATGGGATGTTATCTACATAGAATGGATTGACTGAGCTAGTCAGGAAAACCAGTGACTTGGCAGAATTTAAGTCATTGCATGACTGAATGCATGACGCGTAGGATGTAATCATCTTATTTTTTGAAGTAATGTCTGTATTGTATAAGATAACTCAAAGTGTCACTTAGATCTCGACCTTTTTACTACATTAGACTTTAGTCAATAGATTTTTAGTTAGTGTTAGAGTTAGTCCAAGTTAGTGTGTCTCACTGTCTGTGTGTGTGACTGTGTTAAATCTTGTGTCTTGTCATTCTTGTCTTATAAATACTTTTAAATTAGTCATTACTGCTACTTCAAAGAGAATAAAACTACTAAATTTATAAATTAGATCTAGTCTTTTGCATTTCATGTGTCATGCATGTAAATCAGTTCTTGTCTTGTCTTTACTTTAAGAGGATAATTTCTTGATATTAGCATGATATTGAAAAGTGGAAATCTAACATAGATTATGATAGATCTAGATCTGTTGTAGAATCGTGGGAAGCGTGGTCGAGAGGCTAAGTGCGGCTTGAGCTTAGCTTGCTTGGCTACCTAAAAGGGGGCTCGAGGTTCAACACCCGACTCGGGCAGAGTTGTGTTTACTGAGCGCCCAAAGGCAGCACGAGAGACCAACTCCTAGATACCCCCTCCCCCCACTGGTCCACAAATGAGATCGGACCAAAGCGCTCTGAGCATGCTATAAGCATGAAAGTAGCGCTATATAAAAGCTATAATAATAATAATCAAGCCTGTTTCTTTATATATAGATCTGTACACTTTAACTTTGTTGCAACATAAAAAAAATCCTACTTTGCACTAATACTTCAAATAGGCTTCATTCTAAATGAAACTGAAATAAAATAGCAATGTCTTATTTTGAAATAATGTGGTACTCTTAAGAAGTTCAGATAAATTTGACGAAAAAATATTTTTGACTGAATTATCCTCTTAAGTCTTTATGCCAAGATGCAGAGGAAGACCAAAAAGAATGTGTTGATGCAGTATACTAGATGAAGGCGAGAAGACAGGGAAGATCAGGGCAGGCATTGCAACCTAACAAAAATCTCTCAATCAATGCTTCTTTTAGCTATTAATTTTCATCATTATAGTGAAAGTACTAAAATTTATAGTGGTATTTAGGATGTCGTAGTTAGGGAAAAAAATAAATTGATGGCTTCTAAGTTCAGATATTTAAGCACAGGGCTAACTAATTAACCAAAACATTGAGATGCTAAAAAATATCAAGTTTATTAGCTATTCTCTGTAATAGAAAAAAAAATGTTAGCATCACAATGAACTTAGAACCCATTAATTTCTTACACTTGACTTGGGGAAAAAGTAATGGCCATTGGTCATTGTGCTGGCCACATGATACTCTTGTTAACTTTGGGCCACAGAAAGTTGACCTTTACATCATCTTGCCCATAGAGTGGCAAGGTCTGATAGCAAAAATTAAAGTAATAAAAATATTTTTTAAACTCCCTTCCTTATTATAATGCTCTCCCCTGCCTTTTCTAAATCTGTTATTGGCATTCAAAAGGCCCAAATAGAAATGTCCAGTGGCTATGCATTAGGAGAAATAGTCCTTCTTTTCTTGTCTCTAGTTTATCTCATGTCTAAAAAGAAAATGACTTTGATGAAGGAATTAGTTAATTTTAAAAATACAAAACGATCATTTGGATTCAAAGTTTCAGTCTGGTTGTCAGGTAAAAAAAAACTTTGTTTAATTTTTGTGATACTAGACCGTATCACACCACCTTTCTTTGACATCAGATTTTATTTTGACTAGATGTGCATGGATACTTTACAACATATCTCTGCATCTCTTTAAGAAATTTTATGTGAATGCTATTTTTTTGTTATTTTCAGTTTTAGACAGGTATGGAGATGCAGATTTATCTGATTCATCTTCAGAGGATGAAATTGTGAGTATTGTATAAAATATCAGACAAATTATTCTATATAAATATATTTGTTTTTTATTTTTAGAAGACCATGGAATGTGATTAATACGTTATCTGGAGAATAGTAGAGATTTAATAACTTGCAATTTTGGTGGTGATCTTTTTGGATTTATAAAATATTACTCAATAATGACTTTCTTTTTTCTCGTCTATATTTCTACAATTTACTATTCCATATAAATTACTTCTTCTTTCCCAGCGCTCCACTCCTCAAATGGATAAAGACTGGCTTCGAGCTTATGCTGTTGTTAGATTCCAGCAATCTAGATTATACAAAGAAGGAGAAAAATTCTTCAAAGGTAAGTGTTTGATCAAAAGTCTGTATAGTTTTTTTTCTGTTGTTAGGATAAAAATAGTGACAAAATCTCATCATGAAAGTCTCAATTTTTAATTTTTTAGCCTCAAAATTCAATAATTATTACATTGTAATTACAGAGGAGGCCAAGCCAGTCAGTAAAAAAAAAGAAAAGGCTACAACACTGAAAGATCATGAAAGAAAGTTCTTGCTTGAAAAGGCAGGGTTAGTTATTTATCACTTCATCTATGAACAATAAGGAATAATTACATATCTTTTTTTTTTGTCATATCAATTCACTCTCAATGATATTATTTTATAAATTAACAGAATTGAAAGTGATGAAGAATCAAAACCTAAGCAGCCAGCAGGGAAGAGTTACTTTGAAGAACAAGAGGAAATAAAACAAAGGTAATTAAAGAGACCACTAAATACCAAGTTACAAACATTTGATTGCATCCACTTCGTTTAATGGCTCATGATGTCAGTCCTGTTATTGAGATCCCACAATGGTATAAACTAATCCAAATTTTGTTTTTTAAATTGATGCTTTTATTATTTAAGATAAATGTGCTTATCACCTATACATTTCTGTTTACATTTATCCTACATTGTTTTTATATTAATATGTATTCTTGCTAACAGATGAACAAATTGATTTTTCTGTCTTACTTATTTACAAATTTTTTTTTTTTAATTAAAAAAATGTCACAAAAAGTTGTTTAAAAAGTGTTTTTTTTAATGATAGCGTAAAATAAAATTAAGTATTTCATAAATATTATGTTACCATGTCTATTAAAAATTGAATCTTTGATATAATTTGTTTAAAGTTATTGTTGATGCTTTGTTTTATTTTGGCCTGTCCTTCTAATGCATAAAGTAAACTAAGTTTTACAAATGTTACATCAAACTTTGTTTTCAGTTTCAAAGAAGCACTCAATGATTCTAGTGATGAGGAAGAAGGTCTTCTTGTGAGGAAAGAAAAAACGTTAGAAGAAAAGGTACCTAACATACACAATTTCTATTTTATAAGCATTTTGCAATTTCTCTTTTTTTTTATGTTTGTTGATTTTGCTTGTTAAATTATAACTAGCCTCAGCAATATCATTCACATGTCTCTTGGTTTGGCATAGAACAGTCGATTTCGGTCTATGATGTCTTTGGTTCATTTTCATTTTATCTGCTTTATTATTTATTTGTCTATTAAGCAAAATTTTTACCCTACCAAATATTTTGATTGAACGATTGGTGTTTGTGTAGTTCGTCATGCAATATTTCAATTTATTCAAACTATTGTTTTGTTCTTTTCTGTGAAGATTTGTGCAGTTTTGTTTAAAACTTTGTGTATATTTGAATGTGTACTACTTCTTTTGTTAGAAAAAAGAAGAAAATGATTACCTTGAATGGATTAAAGGAATGAAGGATGAACTTGATGATAAAGAAGCAGCAGCTGAACTTGTAAGTCATATTTCTATCCACTACTTTTGGCTACTGTGATTTTGAAACATTTTATAGATATTTTTTTTTAATGCTAGTTCATATTCAGAAATCATATTAATTGTTTTGTACATCTTAAAACATTTCTTAAATTTAGGCTCCTTTAAAAGCTTACTGGAATGATCCTAACTTAAGTGAAAAAGAAAAAGTCTTGAGAGATTATATCCTAAATAATGGCTATATTGACCAGGAAGACAGGTAGGTAGAAAGCTACTTGGGTCATCAAAGTACTAACAAGTCTTTTGCTCATTAGCTCACAATTTGACTAACCACTTGCTATTTACAGTAGTGAAGAAAGTGATGAAGAGGAAAGGGCAGCTAACCTACCAAACTTTGAAGCAGAAGAAGAGTTCCTTGAAAAGGCGGAAAAGTATGAGCATAAATATAATTTTCGTCATGAAGAGCCTGGTGGTGATGAGGTTTTACACTTTTTTTTTAATGCACTTGTTTTTCTTTAAGTTATATATATATCTACACTTTGAAGACATATCTAATAAGTTATATATCTACAGTTGAGAGATATATCTGATAATTTAAAAAGTTATTTGAAGCTCTAATATGTTTAATACCTTTGTTGGCAGATTAAAAGTTACCCTCGTGTTATTGAAGCTTCAGTGCGGACAAAGGATACACGAAGAGCAGACAAGCGTCAGAGAAAACTGGACAAAAAGAGATTGGTAAAGAAAATTGTTTTTATAAAACAGTTAATTGTTTCTGTAAAGTTTTTAGTTGACCTGACTTTCATACAGGATAAGTTGTCCACTTCAACCTCTGCCAAATACTTGATGAATATTTTATTTCAGTCCAACATAGGCATCAGAAGTAAAATCTAAGTTTTGTTTTCCCTTTGGTTTTATGTTTGTAATTACATGCAAACTATTTGTTTTGTCAAGCTTAAAGAGCAGAGACAGGAAGAGATTCGTCTTTTACAAAAGATTCAAATGGAAGAAAGGAAAGAAAAACTTGAGAAACTCAGACAGATTGCTGATAGACCTGACTTGGATTATGATCTAGATGCAGATTTTGATCCTGATGAACACAATAAACTCATGCAGGTTAGCCCAGATTTTAAAATAAATCTGTCAGTTTTTTTTAATCCTATAAACCTTGTGTTGTGTACTCTGTCATTTCATGCCTGGGGCCTGGGCACTGTCTGGTGTCTTGTAGAAACATAGCTTTTTTTTTTTACAAAGAAACCAAATTTTAGAACCATACAGAATTGTGCAAATAACTTGGTATAATTGCTATGCTCATTGTTCAATAGCTGCACTGCCTAGGCTCCTATCTTGCATGGAGAATAACCTTATGAAAAAGGTAATTTTTTTCCGTTAACTTAAAGAAGTATGACGTAAGAGAATCCTTGAAAAATAAAAGCACAAAGGATGTCAAGAAAACCAACAGACAGTAGCTTAATATTTATTGTATTGTGACCAAATTATGTAGAGGACATTTATTGGAAGTTATGTAAAATACTGCATTTTTCTCAATATTTCACTGTAAGGTAATTATTATGACATATTTAATTTAGTACATTATTAAATTTATAATTTATTACAGAAAATGGAAAGTTGTTTTTGCATTTACTAAAAAAGAAATAACCTAAAATCAGCATTTTATGTTTTTAAATATCTTGTTATAGTTGACAAAGCAAAGTATAAAAGTTATGGCATATCCCACATTTCTTAACATTTCTTTAAACTGTATTTCTGCTTTTTTTTTTCCAAGAAATATTTTGATGAAGATTATTATGGTGAAGATGGTGCTGAAGCCAAGAAACCTGAGTTTGAATATGATGCTGCTGTTGATGATGAGCCAGGTGGGTGTCTTGCACTTACATTGACTTGTGTAGACATTTTGATTCTGTTTATAGTTTCACATCATGTGGTCCAAGATGATCCCATTGGGAAAAAAAAGGATCTTGCTAGCATATTGATGTTCTCACCTTCAAACTTAATTTCTTTACATAAATCTCTTTCTTCATACTTGTCTTCTCTGCAAAATTTTGTATCCACATAAAATGTCTCTAAAGAGACTTTTTGAAAAATAAAAAACAAAAACAACATAATTTCTCTAATATTGCTTGTTTGTTTTTGTTTACATGTTTCAAATGTTCCTTCAGAATAGAAAATTATAAATCCTAGCCCAAACATCTAGCAGGACAGTCAGAATTTGAACCATGAACCATTGAGTCAATAGTACAGTGTGCATACCATATAAATCTTCATTCTAAATAATTTTGTTTGTAGATGACTGGTGGAAGGAAAGAATAAATGAGGAACAACAAGGAGATGGAGAGAATGATGAAGCCTTTCAAGAAGGTTATGAAGAAGACTATGAGCCAGGAGTTGACGATCCTGATTTTGTTGTATGTTGTTTTTTCTGTTTATTTGCTTAGCTATTCATTGCATTATCTATTCCTAAATTAAATTTTCAATAGCTAAATTATGCTTTAAATAATTTGCTCTTTTTAGGACTTAGCACAATTCTAAAACAATAAGGGAAAAATTAAATTGCTGAAACTACTTTTTTACTATTGATAGTCACTAATAATTAAAATTCAATTATGATCTTATACCCACATGTGATTATCATCTATATTGACTGCAGATGGATGCTGATTATGACCCCACACGAGATTACAAAGCTGAAAAGAAAAAAAATAAAAAGAAGAAAGGATTGGTTGACAAGCTTCCTGTTTTTGACCCAAGTAAGTCTTTCTATCTATTCTAGAGGCCATATGCAATTTCTTTATTTCATTTTCTTATTTAACAGTTAATATTTTTTCTTGTTAAAAAAAGATTACAGTCAAATCCAGTTAATTGGATCACATATTAACATTTTCATTCTTATCCTAATAACCAACTTGTCTGATTCAACCAATCGTCCTTATCCTACAAGACAGGTTGTGTTATAATGTATGTAACATATTGAATGTTTATTAAACCTTAACTGTGTGATTTACTATATTTTGCCAACATACAAACAAGAACTAAAAACTTTGTTCGTTGTAGAAATTTGTTTTGAGAAATGACACAGTATAGGTATGCGAAGCATAGATCAAGTATCTACTTAATTTTAGTCAATGTTTGAAGATCTGATCCTGTAATATTTATGCATATACTTTTTCATTTTTTAATTTGTTAGTACTAGTACTAATAATTAAACAATTTTCTAATTTTTAATATTTATGCCATTTGTAAGCATGTTGTCAGTGTTAATGTTTCTGTTATTGTTTTTTGTTGAATAGCTTTATGTTACATCCTTGTAACAGGCTTAATACTGTTACCAATAAAATTGTTTAATTATTTGCCCAGCCAAGAAAACATTTGATGAATACATTGAAGAATATCTAAAAGACAAAATTGATTCTCTGCCATTTACCTATAGAGAAGTGGTCCCCAATGATTATGGACTCTCAACAGAAGAAGTGAGTGTAAAGCTGCTATACATTGTCTATTGAGCTACAATACATTGTCTATAGAGCTACAGTTCATTGTATTGAAGTGGTACATGCTGTAAAAGAAGAGTTCATTATTGTTTTGTTTTTTAAAGCACTGACTTTAGGTCATAGGTCATGTTTTCATCTAGAGATGAGTTAGTGAGGAATGCATTCCCCTTGTCCTCCTCCAACATTTGCCTCCATGTGTGGAAGAATATGTAGGTCACAGTTGGGTCTCATAGTTGCATAAACATCTGCATTCTGTCTTGCATTCTGTCTTGATTGATATTTTTGGCAGTCAAAAAACATAAATTAGACTGATCATTGTTATTTTTAAGTCTAATAAAGCCAATATCATCAAAAATTGTATTATGCTAATTCTTTCTTTGTTAAAATATTATCTTGTAATATTGAGTTTTTATCATATGTAAGATATAAATAATGTAAATATCATTTTAGAATAGTTAAAGTCTTAGAAATAGTTAATAAATATAATACAGTAGTTTTTATTTAAATTCTGTTTAACCAGACATTTTCAAATTTTAGGATGCTGAGGTTTAAATCTAAAAATATTACATCAATTTACAGACTTGGCCAAATGTTAAAGGTCTCACTTTGAATCTGAGATTTTAATTAAGTTGTCCTGATTCCATTCATCTCCAGTGTGAAAGAATTTTTGTGAGAAAAGTTCATTGGTCTTTGTGCTGGATATAACATAACATCAATAGGCTGTAGAAATACAAAAATAGTGGAATTTTACATCAAAGAGAAAAACTACTACTTTTACTTTTATGTATCATAATATTTTGTGTGTATATATAAAAAGTATGAACAGTCCAGTAGGTTTTCTATAAATGTAGTTTGATTTCTTCAACAGATTCTGAAGGCCCCAGAGAGAGAACTCAATTCCTGGGTTTCAGTGAAGAAGATGAGTCAGTACAAGTCCAATCAGGAAGAAATTGCTGAGCGACGAAAATTTCATTCCAGAGCTCAAAGTTTTGAGAAAAAGGTGAAAATATTGCCATCCCTGCTGGACAAGGAACCAAAGTAAGTGTTGAATTATAATTTTTTTATTATCATTCAACGATGATTACCCACTCTCATCTTTGGACAGCTATACCATTATTTCAGCACACATTTGTTGTTGATGCATGTTGTATATGAAGCCTGTTGTTAAATGGAAGCTGTATAGTAATTGTTGTATTTTGCCATTTGATCCATGTACTTTTTTGATTTACAACTTTTTGTTTTGTGTTTTCATCAATTTTAAAAAAGACTTTTCATTGTTTAGTTTGACTCAGAGACCTAATAGTCTAAGTAAAATACCTGTATGTAAAATCACCCATTTCTGTAACAAAGGGTAACATGATGGCCCGCTGAGCACTGTACAATAATCAGCTAATGTAGTTTAGTCCATTACCTTGTTTGGTGCCTGTGAACTTTAAGGAATGAGTCGACTGATTTATCCAATGAACCTCATTCACCAAACGTAAATAAACACATTTAGCCACATCATAATATTGATAAAATAGTGAAAATTACGTATCACGACAGCCTTACGTATTGCGTAATTTGTATAGAACATATAGAGAAAATGTTGTTTGTTTACGTTTGGTGAATGAGGTCCATTCAAACTTACTGGTACTTTAAACTCAAGCACTGTGCAGTGAGTTATGTTGGCAATGTTGGTTGAATTCAACTCTAAACATGTTGAATTAATTAAATCCAAGAATGGTTCTGACTCAATTGTACATACTTACGCCAGTTTTATTGCACAAAAATATACAATACCTCTGATTTTATTGACGATTGAACATTCAAATGTGCCATATATCTTTTAAAAAGTATTCTTATGAGATGATTCTATTTCTTTCTTCACCAGAGAGGCTAAAAAAAAGAAGAAAAAGAAAAAGAAATCAGGGGCCAGTGATGCTGTTGAGACAGCAGGTGATCAAATCCTGGAGAAATCTTTAGATGAAGAAAGGAGTTCAGATGAAGAAAAGCAAATAGAAGAGGCTGTTTCCAAGAATGAGACTGTTTCCCAGAAAGAGGCTGTTTCCAAGAATGAGACTGTTTCCAAGAAGCTGGTATCACCACAGAAAAGGAAAAGAAAAGTCTGTTTGGAAGATTCTGACTTGGAAATCAAAAGACAGAAAACCTCTCAAGTTAGCTCTGATCATCAAGAAAAGAAAAAGAAAAAAAAGGTAGATAAAGATGCCACTGTTGTATTTTTGACTGACAAACAGACTAATGCCAGTATGATGTCAATTGATGACTGCCAGGTCACACTTGATATAAGGAACAATAATGAAACATTAAAAAATGACAAGGCTCCTTCTGAAGGCAAAGACATTCAGTCTAAAAATAAAATCAAGAAAAAAGTCAAACATCTTGTTGTAGTATCTCCCCATTCAAAAGAGAATTCTGTTAGTAAGGATGAATCCCGAAATAAAATCAAGGAGAAAGTTGTGGATTCTCCTGATGAAGTATTATCTCCTTCCTCTAAAACTCAGTCTTCTACTAAGCAGCTCAATCTGGTGGTAACAACCAGTCCAGATGTAAAGAAAAACAAAATGGAATCCAACCCAGTTCAAACTTTCAGTTCCAACATCACACAAAACCAAAGCACAGACTCGGCCAAGAAGAAGAAAAAGAAACGGAAGAAGAAATCCAATGCCGAGAATGTCACTGAGGTCAAAAAGAAGAAAAAGAAAATTTCTATCAAAAATTTTAGTGCTGCAGACAAAATGGGAGAAAATAAAACACTGGACAGCAGACAGCTGGAACGTCAGTTGAGTAAGGTCATGTCTGCGGCTAGGTTAAGTAAGTACGGCTTAGGTCCCAATGCTGTGAAAATGAAGAAAAAGAAGAAGAAACAAAAGCAGAAACAATGATACATGTGCATTATGTAAAATAAAATCTGACTACAGTTGTTTCTGGGTCTCCTAGTTTTGTTCTAATTAGAAACAATTTTAAAATTATTTGTTTTGTTGCAATGAAAAAGATATAATTTTTTTAAAACAATTATGTTTCTCATGAAAAAGAGATAATTAAAAAAAAAACAAATATGTCTCTCTCAATAATTCTATATTTTTCATAGGATCAAAATACAAGCTACATCTGCTGCTTTGTTCCCTGATATATCACATTATACTCATGTTTTGAAACTCCAAGATGTGCCAAAAGCCATTCCTTTAAGATTCTAACACAAGTCCATCTATCTTATGTACTGTCTATAGGTCAGGTGAACAGTTGGCCTAATTTAATCCCATGTCCTTGGCTGTATGGCTTTACTGAATTGAAATTGTTGATAAGACTATAGGTTGTTAAATTCAGCTTCTGCAAATAGTCATGTTTTTTACATGAATGTTAAAGAGTCATCTCGAGTAAGCAGATATAAATATGTAATAAAAGTATCATTTAGTCATGTAATAATAAGCGTCAAGGTTGTTTTTATATGTTATATGTATAAACACTGTTAATATTAAAAGAAACAGTCGTAAAGTTCTATTGTACTAAAAATAGCCAAGGGAGTCGATTTTAAACTATTTCTAGCTCTTTTATTTTGGAGAAGCCAATTGTAGGATATAAATTCAAGGGAAGTAAGCAGGGATTAGTCAGTCAATAAGTTTCAACTTAAATGTCTGGTGTCTGAGGGTCTACAGTCTACACAGACGGATCGACGAGAGAAGTGCATGGAAGACTAAACTCAGGCTTACAAGAAGACATCAGGTACGTATGGTGATGCAATGGGTTCCATCACATTGTGGAATCAAAGGAAACGAAAAGACCGACAGTTTGGCGAAACTAGGAACACTTTTGGACCCACCAGAGGAGCCGCAAACATACGAAAGTGCAAAAGCTAGGATTTGTGAATGGATGAAATCCAAATGGTACAACAGCTGGGATCATTGTAGCACGGGACGGGAAGTCTGGAATGTTCTAAAACGTCCAAACAAGAAGGACGAGTGGGGGCAGCTAGACAGAAAGTAGCAAGCAATAATAGCAAGATTCCGAACTGGACACTGTCCGATAGGAGCCTATTTCGCTAGGATCCGTGAGAATCAAGATGTCTACACTGCTACGAGGAAGATGAGACAGTAACACACATCCTCTACGAATGCAGGGTGCTTAGAAACGGTTTCGAAGATACGAATAGTCTTGAGAACGATAAAACTGGTGCATGCGGGGGTCTCGCCCTGTACGGAGACAGGCAGACCCTACAGAACACTGCCAGATACCTGGACCGTGCTGTAAGGGAGTAATCCCAGCAAGGAGCCTTAGTGCATGGAGACTTACAAATGGTGGCTGAGGGTTAAAACACATGGCTTCCAAACTGGGGGTCTTGGGTTAAAATCCTGATGAAAACTGAGATTTTTAATTTCCAGAAAAGATAACCTTTATGACATACTTTGCCCTGTAGGACTTTTATTATTTTTCATTTTCACACAACTACTTCCGGGTTGTGCAGTTTGCGTCCTGGACAATCGTTCAGACTTTTCAATGGTCCCGGGTCCTGCGGGAGGCTTGGACTAGGCAGTAAATTATCTCTAACTCTGAAGGAACATCCTAAACTTGTAAAACATTTTACAAACATTTACAAACAAGTTGCAGCAGTGCTAGCCACAAATTTATACAACAACGCCATTTATTGATGTTAGATTTCTTTAAAGATTGTTATTTTATGTCAATTTAGTCAGAACTTTACAACAAGCAGATTGAAAAAAAATCTGAGAGAATTGAGATTTATAATCACAACAGATCGACTCGAGTGATACTGTATAATATCATAATACTATCAATACTCTTGATATAAAGTTATATCTAAGAAAAATAAAAAAAAAAGTCAAGTTTCTCTTTCAGACCATGTGGTCTATAGGGCAAATGATGCAAAGGTCACCTTTTCTGTGGCCTACTGTTAACGAGGGTGTCTTTTGGCCTGCACAATGACCAACCGCCTTTACTATAAATTACCGAAAGGTCTACGGTACAGTAAACTGCGTCCTTAAATTCAAGGTACGTAGTCACAGTTATATTTGGCTATTTACAATTTTCCTTATTATCTCCCTTGTATCGTGTGATTACCACACGTTGCACTAGCGTGAGATATTAATTAGACTTGTATAGTAGTTATCAGGCAGAAACTGCCGGACGTAAAACAAGTTAAAACAGTTGTTTCACTTGAAATTCGACACTCATGGTCGAGAGGCTAAGAGGCACTTGAGCTTGGCTTGGCTACCTAGAAGGGGGCTCGAGGTTCGACACCCGACTCGGGCAGAGTTGTGTTTACTGAGCGCCTAAAGGCAGCACGGAAAACCAACTCCTAGATACCCCCTACCCCCACTGGTCCACAAATGAGATTGGACCAAAGCGCTCTGAGCATGGTGTAAGCATGAAAGTAGCGCTATATAAAAGCTATACCGGTATTAATAATAATTTTCACAAGAAACTCGTCCAGAAGTACCATAGTTAGAGCATCTAGCTAATCAAGTAGTGCACACATGTATCGATATCCCTTACTTTCTTTTTTTTTTCGTAAAAAACGCATTGGTTACTCTGAATGGACCTCATTCACCAAACGTAAATAAACACATTTAATATTGATAAAATAATGGAAAATACTTATCACGTGACAGCCTTTGTGGGCTTGGATAATTTGTATAGAAGATATATAGAATCACGTGGCTAAATGTTGTTTGTTTACTATTGGTGAATGAGGTCCATTCACTGACCATGATACTGCCATCTATGTCTTGTATTAATGCCAGGTATAAGTAAATGGTATAGATTTATAAATGCTAGTACTCAATTCAGTCTTGAAAACCTTTTTAAGTACTGGTATACATTCTTAATATTCTGAATAGTCCAAATTCGTATGGGAAGTACCCATATCCTTATAAGCCCAATTGTAGTCGACTCTGTGCAGGTTCCGATACCGACCTTTTGTTTTCTCTTACAGTTCTTAAATAAAAGATGGTGAGTTTTAAAACTGTAATTTAAAAAAAATTCAAATATTTCAGATGCATTCACATAAAAATCGAATCAAATTAATTTTGACATTAAAGTTGTGTAATTACAATGTCATAAATGCCAGCATCTTTCAAGGCATCCCTGCAAGTGTCATCTATAAAATATCAGATTGAGATTGCGTCATTTTGTGTTTTTTTTTTTTTCTTTTTCAATAATGCAATATTGCTTTTTTAAATTACGAAATAACTTCAAGTAATATAAAAAATAAACTCATGTAAATGATTTATTACGAGTTAAAAAACAACAAAGCCGATATTTTGAACAATAAAGTTGTGTAAAAAAAAAAAGAATGACATTTGAAATGTCGTGACTTCATAGAATAGAACACAGGTTGTCGTTCCTGAGGCTATTGAATTACATTTGTGCTTGTAATCCACTGATACAGTGGACATGTTTGGAAACACGAGACGTCACTTCTAATTATAGTTGTGAACGCCTAAAGAAATTCATATATTAAGAATGTCATTGTTCGGTCAAAACTTCCCACACAACTGGATACAACTTAAAAAAAATCTTTATTTTTTTTGAAAAACTTGAAAAGTGCGTGGTCGAATGGCAGAGCTCTTGGCGTCCAAATCGAGGAATTACCGTTTCAAATCTCGATGAAAACTGGGATTTGAAATTCGGGAATTTTAGGACATCCCAGAGTCCACCCAGAATTAGTTTGTAAATGTGCGGTCCACAATGACACCCTTGTTAACTTCGGCCATAGATCCGATGACCTTTATAAATCGCAAGGTCTGAAAGTTGTATTTTACTTTTTTGTATGTGTGTAAAGGCTGATCTAATAGTATGAATACGTTGCTATTTAAAAAAAATAATGGATGACACTATTTCATGCGATGCTTGGTCCGGTCTGATGAAAGAGGAGGCTAGTTGACGACAGTAAGCTGAGTTGAGTTGTGAGCTAAAAAATAAATGAACATATTGTGTTCAACTTTGTATTTTGACTATTACTACACTGGTGTTGAAAGCATGTGTTTTGTTTCATTTTTAATTATTCATTCGCCTACAAGTGACTTGAAGGGAACTTCGATAAGCTGACAAAATCTGCACTGCAAACTTACTCAACAACAACCTTAAGATACTCAACAATAACCTTACTCAACAACCTTACTTAACAACAACCTTACTTAACAACAACCTTACTTAACAACCTTACTTAACAA
>JADKLZ010000130.1:28208482-28228838 GCA_021533235.1 Biomphalaria straminea | reverse complement strand
GGATTTAGAAAGAACAGACAGATCTAGGATTTAGAAAGAACAGACAGGCGTAGGATTTAAAAGGAACAAACAGATCTAGGATTTAAGAAGGGCAGACGTAGGATTTAAAAAGAACAAACAAATCTAGGATTAAAAAGGACAAACAGATCTAGGATTTAAAAAGGACAAACAGATCTAGGATTTAAAAAGGAGAGACGTATTATTTAGAAAGGACAGACGTAGGATTTAAAAAGAACAGAAAGATGTAAGTTTCAGAAAGACACTTCTGCAGGGACGAATTAAAAACAATCTGTTCATACGATTGTTATATAAACAAAACATAATAATAGGTGCCGGTACTCAGTGATGGATTGCCTTACTTTTAACTACTAATAAATTAATAAACGTTAAAATACAAGAAAAGTAATTTTTTCCCCACATTGAAAAAGGTGCCGGTACGCCGTACCTGTGCGAACCGTCACAAAAAAAAAAAAAAGCACTGCCTAAAGGAAACTATTACATATATCAATTCATGTAAAGAAAACTGAACGATAACATCTCTACCTAACAACAATAGTGAAAACTCTTTCAATTTCATTTTCTTAGATTTTAGGGCTATCTAAGTTTGCACTCCACATTTAATTCAAGGCTCAGCGTGTTTAATGAACAGGAAACAAAGTAAGCCACGGGATATTACGAGATGTCATGCATGCAGTTTGTGTAGGGATTTTTTCTTTTTCTTTAATTCTTTGCTCTGGATAAATACAATAAAATAAATACTTGGGTGTGGGGGGGGGGGCGTTTTGGGGCGGGCTGCAGAACTGTATTGACCTCTTTTCGAAGACATCTGCATTTCATTTAAGTATCGTCCAACTCCAATTTTATTTTCCGAGCCAGAGAGAAAGTCATTAGTCAGTTACCATTTTTTAGAAATCGCACCACAAATTAAGTTTGCTACACTGCACATAAAGGTTGGTCAACATTAAGACCTTCCAGATTTCTTAAACTGCAGTCTACAATAATAAAGGAGGCTAGCTTATCCATTGTCAGAGTAAAGGTGGATACAACTTCTACAGCACAGAACGTAACATTCAGTAAGCTTTGTGATAAAGGCCGGCTTAAAGCCGCTTGATGCCATCGTCAAAAAATACATAAACAAATAAAATAGAAAAAAAAAATATAGTGCTTTATTCTCGTGAGAAAAGCGGGCCAGTAACTCTTGAGCCCCTCAATTAAAAACAGATTGTGGCTTATTTCATCTCATAGATCATTGTTCCTTTGTTTTCAGAGCTCTATCCCGGAGAAGCATTCTGGTTCACAAACATCGCAAGCAAGCTTAGCGCCTGCCCAGGACCTATTAGATCCCTTTTAATTACAAGCAATAAACAAGATGAGTAGGACTGTTTGTAAGTTACCCATATTAGGATTTCATTCGCTCATTCCTAGTCAAATACTAGGTAGTTGCAACTACTTCCTTCAGAACACAGTTCCAGGAAAATAAGAAGAAAAAGGAAAAATGATGACAGGGGAAAGGCTCGACCTCATACACGATGCTATGGAACAGGAATTGGTCATTTGGTCATTAGATGTACTAGAGCACAACAGAGACTTCAGGACTGTTAGGCTACTGAAGAAATCAATCAATATTGTTTTCCTAATCTCCCTCAGCCTTCCCTATGTCTTTGGTTTTAAAGAGAAGCTTTGCACTAATTCTGCTTTTCCATCTTGCTTGGTCGTTTGAAGATTATTAAATAGCCTCCAGACTTTATTATCAACCCTTTGGTCAAGTCCAAGATTAAATTGATTTTGTTGATAAATTATCGCTTAAGCACACTGAATTGCTGAAAAAACAACTGGCCATTGTGTGTTTAAACATTTTTAAATGCAATAAGCAATCACATTATGTCATGACTTTGCTTGAAAGTGTGTTTTTATGACTTTGTACGTGTGTTTGTGGTTACGTTGTTGGTGTGTTTGTGATTGTTTCGCACGTTCGTGTGTGGAAACCTTCGATTGTTCTCTGCTAGAAACTCTTATCCCCCTAACCTGCTAAAAAATCAATTTAAAATGTGATAATTTTAAAGGTTGAAATGACAAAAAAGAATGACAAAAAAGACAAAAGAATTTTAAACTTATTTAAACACAGTAATTAGATTTATTGTCCCAAAGGAACTGCGCTTGAATGGTGCTAACTAATACAATGATCACCAACACACAAATACATATATTAATTCCTTCTTTAAAATACAATGGAAGGGACATTTTGTTTCATTTCAAGTCTCCACCTTCTAAAAAAAATTTTTTTTTGACCTGCTTACCTGGATCTCAACACAACAATGGAGGAGAAGTTGTTTGAGCTTCAGCAAGTTCACCAGAAACGCGCTTAATTCCAAATCATTAGCGCAAGTCGTTTGCCGCGGGCTGTCGGGATTTTCCGACGCTTGCTAATTGATAGACTGACGTCACTTCGTTTGCATAGCGTTTCTAAAATTAGCTAAAATATCTCAATTTTCTGACCCTTTGAAAAATTGTACAGGCTTCCACATCTCGTCCTGGCTTTTAATGCGGACCTATTTCTGTGGCGTCAGGCGAATGTTTGTTGATGACAACATCACTTGTTGACAAAGGATTACCCGTAGGAGTATAGAAGCACTTAAGCGTGACAAGGCAGGGGAAGGGAAGTCGTCCGGAGATTGTTCACAAAACAATGTTCACACAAAAAAAGTTCACAAAACAAAGTTGACAAAAGCAACACATCTAATGGAACACAGTCTCCAATTCTATATTAAGAAATGTACATTATAAATATATTTCTGATTTATAGTTGACAGTGACCCAACTTGAGACCAATACAATGTACAAAATAGTTTTGAAAATATACTTAAAAAAAAAAAAGAAACAAAAATATCAGGTAACAATGGGTTAACTTAAATAACATGTATAGAGATAGTATAATTATATTAAGTTGCTCACTTTAGACCGCCATCACTGAATTAGGTGACCTTACTTGAGGTCGTCATGCATAATGAAAGTGAAAATGATTATCAAAATCTGGCTTACCAAATGACTTAGCATAAATTAAGTCTATAATTAACATGCACTATTACATTAACCCACGTTTGCGTGTAGACGTATTTATGTTTTGTTTTGAAGACACGTCTGTAATTCATAAGTCTAAACCTATCTTATCTTCTTCTTATCTTATAAAATACAGACGTTACTTCAAAAAAGAAAAAAAAAGGTGATGATTACGTCTAACGCACGTTCCTAGGTCAATCTAGTAATGCATGTTAACTAATGACTTAAATTCTACCAAGTCATTGGTTTTCCTGGCTGGCTCAGGCAACCCATTCCATGCTCTAATAGTGTTCTGTTGTCACAGATTAATAAACTACTGTAGACTTTACAATTTAACAATAAATAATGTAACGAGACTTGTCTTCATTAAGGTAGACATTAGAGAACTCTTTTATTTCCGCTCTATCTTTTACGTTCACTCAATAACATAAACAATAAACAATGACGTAATATATTTTATATTAGCACAAATAGCACTAGGGAAGAAGGAGTCTTTCTATAATATGTCCTAGCATATGGGACTACTCTTAAATAAATTAAATATTAGCCTACAACAGCATTGCCAAGAAAGAAATCCTTTTTAAAGGAAAAAAAATGTCGCTACGAGAGTTAGGCCTTTTATTAACAAATCAGTTTTCGCTTAGATTCTAAAAGATAAGGGTTTTATTTCTTACACACAAATGGTCTGGTAGATTGCTAATTCTCTCTTGTAGTACTGTTGAGTGGTGGCAAGTATACAATTTTATTTCTCTTTATCTTATAAAGTTATTGAACGATCATCTCTGTGAAAGCGAAAATAATAGTACACAACACTCAAAGGTCGTGAGATATTTGGCTGGTACCTGGTTTCTGTTTAGTGAAGAGGCTGGTTCGGAGGTCAGCGGTCCGAGTCCTTCTCGGAGCTAATACATGTGTCCACATATTTTCTTTACATTTGTGTTCTTTAGTACGTTAAGATTATTAATATATATGTTACATGAAATGTTTATTCACCATATGATTAGGCACTGAAATTTCAAACGCAAATTCTATTTCGTCAAAGAACATGATTCAAGTATGAACTAGTTACATTGTATTTTGTTCAGATTTGAAGGTGCCTTTCATGTATCATCACAACTTGTCAACACATCATAACAATATGCCAGGCGCTAGGGGAGGCACGGAAATGGGAGGATACCCTATACTTTACACGGCGCCCTGAAAAATGAAGACCTGACGTTGTCAGAGGGGCGCTTTAGTTGAGGCGGAGGAAGTTAATTGAACTATTCTACACTTTTGTATGGGCCCCTCCCACACCCGACTTCCCAGTGGATGGGTTTGTGCTACAGGTCAAATTAGGACTTTGTTAAGTTACAATGGAAATAGTTGTAGAAGAGTTTATTGATGCCTGAACGGAATTATTCACAATAAACTTTAATCACGTGACCGGTAGTTAAGAATGAGTACTAGTTGTATTCGTCATCAAGTTGCAGACATATGCTTAGTAAATGAAGTCTGAAAATGAGATTAACTCTAATGCTGTCATTCGCAGGTCAGGGTTGAGGTTGACCACATTTGAAAGCTAGATTAGAGCATAAAGTGGGTTGCCAGGGCCAGTCAGGAAAACCATGACTTGGCAGAATTTAAGTCATTGGTTAACTTGCATGACTAGATGCATGACGCGAAGGACGTAATCATCTTCTTTTTTGAATTAACGTCTGTATTGTATAAGATAAGATAAGGTGTCATATGAGATCGAAATGTTTCCAATTCCTTAGGTCGTAGTCGGTTAATGTAGATATCGCGACATAGGAGTTATTACATTAAGTGTCAGAACCATTACTATTTATTTCAATATAAAATCATCAATTCTAAAGTACTGACTGCAGCAACAGACTTACAAATAATGAACATATGTACATTTAATTAACCTATTTATTGATAAAAATATTTTCTTATCTCTGAGTGTTTTGTTTGCTTATAGCCCTAATGTATACACATGGATTAGAAATATTGTACAAATAGCGTTTAAATTTGTGTTTTATTGCACCCTAAGTCATATGATGTCAAGCTGTGGCTACAAAGTCGACTTGACAGTGAGAAATAAAGTATTGAAAGTGCAGTCACGGAGGTATCTGTGGGAATATTGGTAGAGGTCATTCAATATAGAACAAAAAAATGACCTTGTAGAGTTGACCTTTTTGAATAGACCTGGTTTTTGTGTTCTTAAGCTATTAAAATATTTCACACAACAAGGGAGACCGTTCTCCACATTTCTATTGAAAGAATTTTTTTATGTTTGCTAATTTTAGAGATGCAATCACTGAAACTTAAGAACAAAATTGTTTATGAATTTATGCTATTTTAAGTCCATCCACACTAAGATTGTATCTAGATCTTCCCCCCCAGTCTTTACACCATCGAACATTTTTGTTCTTCAAAGGTCACCCTTTGGGTCAGATTTTGAATTTTACCATCACAAAAGAGATACAAGAAACCGATAGCAAAGACAAAAAGACACAGAGACTCCTTTCTTCCTCTGGCAATCAGATCATTAAATGGAACCAATCTGATGTAAACTTTTCATATGTAAATTGTGAGTGGGTCTGGTGTGAATGTACATTTTAAAAAATAATGTTTTGTTTTGTATAATGCACAAATTGTAAGACAAATTTCCTTACGGACAATAAAGATTATTATTATTATTATTGTTTAGTTCATTTTATTATTGCAAAGCTTTTATCAACTCACTCTCCCTGGTAAAAAGTTTGTAAAAGGGAAATAACTTCTACATTATTAAGAGTTTTAGTTGTAAGTGCGTATTTCTTCCTCTTAGTTAGGCTTTTTTTTTTGCAATATTTTAAACAATATTTTGTTATCTTATGTTTAGGAGTATGTTATTATTATTGTTATCTCTTTGTCTTGTTAGTCTTATTTCTCTACTTAGTTTCAACAAGAAATAGGATATAAAGATACAAATCTAGTTTCAAGATGTATTGCATTATCTGTCATGAAATGTAAGGAAATCTTCCCACTGTGGAGATAATGTTATTTTGTTAATGTCAAAAACATTGATATATTTTTACAGAATTTCTTTAAACAATTTGTCCCAGCTTGACAACACAAAGGCATAAGTTATGCTCGTATAAAAGGACCTGGGTTTGAGCATTTCGAAATAAAATTGAACACTGTACAAGCATAAGATGATAAGTTATGTTTCTCCTTTGAAAAACCATTGCAACACTGAGGTAATGGAGTTGTGACTAAAATAATCCGTCGATATGTACTATCACAGTGGAGGCTGCACTTTTTCCTAATATAACATCAGTTAGTCAAGGAAATGTATTTTGTACTGGTTTTTTTTTTTTGTGGGTTGGGGGAAGGGAAGGGGGGGCCCGATTACAAAGAGTAGAAACATTTCTGCACAAGTGTTCCGGGAGAGAGAGAATAAGATCTCGGTCTTGGCTGTCTTTGAAGACGTTGTTTCTGCGGTCGACGGAACATGATGTCTTCGTGATGTCCCCATTGTTCTACACCAGAGGGTTGTCTCCCATCTAAAGAGATAAATTGATGTTCTCTTCGGGACATGAGAGTCTCAGAATGTGGGTCATTCTACTGAATGGAAAGAATACCGAACAGTCATCGCTCTATGACTACAATAATAAAGGAGGTGTGCTAGTCTATCCATCGTCAAAGTAAGGTGGAGACAGTGGCCTACAGCACAGAACAGAACGCAACATACATAAAGTTTTTTTTTTTTTAAATCAAGGCGGATTAAAGCCTTCCTATACTCTCAGTTAAAATAATGATGATAATAAGGATAATATATATATTTGTGCCTTCTCTCGTGAGATATGGTCTTCATTATGGATATTTACTGTTTATGACAGTAGTTTTATACTTTATTTGAGTAAAGAATAATTAACGATTATACATTATATATTTCGACTTCTCTGCTTTACAAAGAATGTGGTTGTCCCGGGCTCGAATACAGTTCTGGTGATATCCCGTCATTCAATTTGAGCCCATTTATTCGTCTGGCAAGTGGGCCATTAAACGTTGAGCCCCTCAATTCGTCAGGCAAGTGGGCCACTTAATACATCAGGTTTTTTTTTGTGTTTTTTAGACAAGAGTGAAACAAATATATCACAATATGATTATCAAAACAAAATAGTAACAATAAAAGTCAATATAGACTGGTCTAGATAACGTTATTTCTATGCTTACTTGGAGAAATAATCGAATTCGGCTTCCTCTTTCTCTCTCCCCCCTCTCTCTCTATCCATCTCTCGGTCTGTTTCACAGTCTCTGGTGTATTTAGTATTAGATATAACGTCAGCAATGCTTGCCATACGAGTGATACTGTGTTGCCATACAGTCTTACAGTGTCGGATTGATTATTTTCCAAGTCTCAAGGGACATCATTAAGAAATAATTCCAGAACTATTTGAACATAATTTTATTTCTTTGAATTTAATGTCTGATATAACTCGTGATATATATATACATAATGTTTAGTGTCCGTGAGGAAATTTGGCTTATACAATATGCGCATTACACCAAACAAAACGTTGCAACTATTAAAAAAAACAAAAAAAAACTTACATTCATACTCAACACACTCATCATCTTCATCTGTTCATATATTTATGTGTGTGTGGTTCAAGTAATTCACTAATCACACCATTACTACCACAGAGAGAGAGACAGAGAGAGAGAGAGAGAGAGAGAGAGAGAGAGAGAGTATTCTAAGTATTTCATGATGTATATGTTCTCTATGCTAGAGTTTCTCAAACCTTTTCAGTTCAGGGACCCCCTTCACAAGTTCTAGAAAGCGGAACCCCGACACAGTCTGATGTGTCTGTCCCACTTCGTCTATTTCTAAAGCCGCTGGCATAATCAAATGCTCCGCACTCTTGTGTGTGCTTTTTGTCTCTGAGCACTTCGAAATCTAATAATATATGAAGCCTTAAGAGCTTAATCAGTCACTATTGTCCCCCCATTGTTAATACTTTCTGCTGTTATTCATACACTGACTTTTAAAGAAATCTGCAGGGTTTTTTAAAAGTTCATTATGATTTGTTACGGGATGACAATTCAGTTAATCAGGTTTGTTTCGATAACACTTTAAATCATATAACAGATTGTGTCTGATCACCGTCTTTGTAGGATAGAAATCCGTCTTGAAGATATTCAGAAGCAAATTGACCTAATTTTGTCAAACCTGGTGCGGCCTCTCTTACGTCATATTATCTCAGTTCATTGTCACTAAAGAGTTCGAACCCCCGGTTCCCTCAAATTATGGCAAATTCCTGGCAACGCAACTGGTTAAATGTTAGATTCAAATATATTTTAGGCTGATTACTTTGTACTTCTATTTGAATGCTCACTAATTGAGGTCCGAATAAATTGGCCAGCATTGTATGTAATCATGTAATGTTATCTGCCCATGTGCTGCATTGTGTCCATATAGCCCAGTTTTTTTTTTAGCAACATTTTTACACCGACATGTATGTCATTATAATAGAATCAAACAGCTGGCTGTCCACATGAAGTAGATTTGAAACCAAAAAAAAAAAACAAAAACTCCACAAATTATCAAATTAGACTTTTATGTAATGTTTTTTTTTTTTTGTCAGCTCATATTTTGCATTTTTTAAAAGTAATGCAATAATATCAATGGTCATTGATTATGCGCAATCATGTTAACTGACTGAATCTCAATTCTGACCATAGTAAGCCTTACCTTTTAATTTAACTCTTACCCAATGATGGTATATAATAAATTGTTATTTCTTGTTATTTTTAAATTAGATGCTCGATACTTGAAATTTGGTTAGGAATATTGAGCTGCCCTTGCAATGGAAAGTCTAAGTAAACCAATAAAAGATTTGTATTCCGAAAATTACTTCAATTAGTTTATTTATATCCAAGGCTAACACTTTTATTGTTATGTACAAAGAAAATATAAAAAAAAAAAACAAGCAATGGAAAAAAAAAATTTAATATATAAAAAAACAACAACTTTACTATTAAAAGAAACGCTAATTACTGCCATGTAATGAAATTAACAAGGTTTAGCTCCCTTTTTGTTATATAAAACAAAATTAATTAATTAGTACTAAATGATTAACTAATTGGTTGATTTTTTTATAGACTATGAATAATTAAGCAAATTTTCAACTTGTCCCGAAAATGGAAATGGGAACAAACATGACAAAATGTAATACAAGAATTAAATACATATATATTTATCCACCTCTCGTTAAGTAGCATTTATTCCCCTTATTTTGATGTCAAACAAAATATTTAATCAGCTACAATTAATTAACTAATTCCTTTATTACTTTTTCTTTATTGATTCATGAGTTGTCAGGCTCAATTAATATTTGTGCAAAGTTTTAACTTGAGCTGAGAGTGGGAAACGGGAGAGAAAAACATTCAAACATTTACCAGACAGACAGACAGACAGACAGACAGAGTGAGTACATATAAGCTTTGTAACAATATGTTTCATTTCATGGCAAGTCCAGAGTTCTGAAAGACAAAGACTTTCACTTTAGAAACTCGTATTCAATATTAATAGACTTCAGCAAGGAACTGAACTCTCCGCAACTAACGCCAGGTGGCGCCACAACAAGTCCAAAGTTAACTTCCGCTTCCATGTGTATATTTTCGTCTGCTTTCAACGTTGGCTGTTTCTTCCAACAATATTGGTTACATAAACAATAGAGGCGGCCCCCGAAAGAGAAGACACCAGAAAACATTGAGCCCATTTCTGTTATGCCACCTTAAACAACAACAACAAAAAAAAAATCAACTAAAAATAAACCACAAAAAAAACAAACCTTAGCACTTTCAGAATATTGATCTATTATACAAAGAAGTCATGTTGGAATCGAATAGATCCAAATGTTTTTCTATATAACTCTTTGCCTTCACATTCAAGATGTAGATATTTTTGTATTGATCTATGACTCAATGTTTACCAGAAATATCCTGAAACAGACAGATTGTTCTTTCGCCCAAACCAGAAATAGGAACACTTTTTAAGTTCCGAAACGTACTTTTAAAATTTGTAACAAGCATTGATCAAAAAGAAAACATTTGTTTTCTCTATGTCCTAGCGCCTGGTAGATCGTCAGGGGAGACGATTAGGACAATATTAAAGCCAAAAACAGGACCGCCGTTGGGGTGTCTAAGGACCATAGCACCGGCGGGGATGGAAGATAGCCATGAAGATCCTTTCTTCATCCACACATCGTTGACTGGAGCAGTCTTGGTGAACATCTGCAGGGCTGTTGTGGAAAAGAAGGAACATGGGGTAGTCCCATTGTGTGCTCGGCCTTCGGCTTGAGACACGATCGTAATAGAGATGAAACAAATTTAAATCTGCTCGGATTCCTCCCAGACAGAAAAACAGAACAGGCGATGGAGAGAAACTTCGATGGATCTAGGACCTAGGACAACAGGAATCTTCGACACAACTCTTACGACAATCACAAACGAAGTAAAGTTCCCATTTCTGACCTTACATAGGGCAGATGATGTTAAAGTTAATGAGCAGGGTGTCATGTGGCCAGCACAACGACCAACCACCTTTACTTTCCCCAACTAAAGTCCTGTACCCATTAGAGTTGGGTGGACTCAGGGTCGCACTGAAAATCCCGAAATTCGAAATTCCAAGTCTTCACCGAGAATCGGAAGCCAAGGCTTTAACCAATCTGCCACCACACCAACCAATTACAAAGAAAGATGACTCTTTATTCTTTGTTACTGTCCCAGATTTAAACAATTCTCCTCTACACATCTGCAGAGTCTCCTGCTCTTGATGTGTTGTGAAGTGCATGTTGAATAACCTCAGGCTTTTGTCCATGACTTTTAGGAAGAGAGAATAAGTCCTCAGTGACGTGGAGTTTGATGTTCTGACCCTGCATGCCTTGAAAATATTAACACATGGTTTTAAAAGAGAGACGATTGTTAAATCAATGGTAAAGATATTCAAAGATAGCACACGTTCTTCGTGCCTTTCATTAAAACTAAATCTAGGCAACTTTTCATATTTTTACATGGCTGTCCAACGTTCGGTTACTATAGTTTAAAGCTTAAATCAAAAGTGGAGCTCTAGCTTTCAGAACGAGTGTCTTTAAGTTGTCAACCGATTTGTGACCGAACATCTTTAGCGTTGTTTAAGAAAAATTTAAAAAAGAAATCTTGCAACTTGTTTCAGTAGACATTATTTGTGAATCGTAATATTATGCTCTAGGCTTCCATTTGTAAAGTGAAGCTCTGATAAGAACAACATACTTAAGTACTTTTGTTGTCTCTTCATATGTTGACTAGATTTTTAATAAGCACGCTGAGAGCTTTATAATACTTCGAATAAATTAAAAGAAATTAAGCGTGTATAACTAATATTAGGCAGGTAAAAAATATGTTTTGGAAAAGTATTTTCCGGTTAGGCTAAACAAAGTATAAAGAAATATCGTTTTAGAAACTACAAAGGACTATTAATCTATTATAATGTATGTTTCTTTTTAGTGCAACACCCTTTCCCTTTCTTTACAGTGTCACAAAGATCTAAATATATTCTTCATTGTTGAAAGTGAAAGAAATTTAAAATGTCGAACTTGTGTTTTACAAGCGTTTTACATTTGGTACAAACTAGATTAATGCCCCTTTCTTTGTGTTCCTCTCTTATGTTAATTGTTTTCCCACAGTTGTCTTGTATGTACAAGGGCCTGACAGCTGTGTATGACGTTGTGACTTTACTGAATGACGTGGCTAGCTACAAATCTGGTTATATATATATATATATATATATATATATACAGTAGGCACACGTGTAGATCAACAAGATGTAAACTGTACAATTAAAAGAGTAAATAAATAGTGCTTCTATACTGTCCATGACAGCCTTCATTAGAGCATGGTTATTTATAAGGTAACCAGCTTATGTCCATTATAGAGTGAAAGAAACTCTGATGGAAGCGTTTGGTGAGCTTTTGATAACATCTCAACTAACGTTCGACATATTCTCCATGAGGGACAACCGCATGCCAAAGGCGATCTTTTTTTGATGATCTTAAAGGAGGACGGCGTAACGGTGCCCCCCCCCCTCCAAAGCACTACAAAGATCAACTCAGGTACCACTTTTCCCTCACTGGCATAGAGGAAAGTAGCTGGCAGCAGATAACATCTGAACTAGACATTTGGAGAGCTTTCACCAAGGCCCCGGACCACATATTCTTTAACTTTGTCCAAAACAGTCGCAGAAGATGAAAAATAAAATTCATGGGAACATCGGCGGACAACGACTAGACGGAACTAAAATGCAGGTCGCAACTGGTTTAGCGTAGTCGTGTGAAACTACACAACTCTTTAATTAAGCTCTTTTTAAAGACTATTTATAAAAATATTTTAAGTCTGTCATTCTAAGAAGTTCATTTGGTGGCGCCTCTCCGACCCATTGGGTACCGATCCAGATATATGCCCAAAATGCCCACCTGGTTTGCCGCCCCTAAATTTCTGTGGCATTTTACGTCTCGAGAGACGATCTTTTCCCCTTGCAACTTCTTGTGTGGCTAAAGAGGCCAATCCTTGATACACAGCTGCGGTTGCAGGTTGCAGGTTGGGCATATAAAATCACCAGGCGCAGCTGCATTTTCAGCCTTCTTTCTGCTTCTGTTGTGTATTGCATCTGCAATCCGAGACCCTTCTCTCATGCTCTCTCTCCATGTGGATCTATCCAGTGCCACCTCTTCCCAGCTGCTAGTTTCGATTTTAAATAGCTTCATGTCGCGTTTGCATACATTTGTATATAGTAAAAGTGGGCGACCAGCGGCTCTCCTGCCTTCAATGAGATCGCCATACGGTATATCTTGTGGTAGTCTACCTACTGGCCCGGGCCGGTCCTAGCGCTTGCGGGGCCCTATGCGAAACTGATTGCGCGGGGCCTATAGTCTGGGTGGGAATAAGGATAATAAGTGAAAATTAAGATTTTATATAAGAAAATAAATTCGGCTTACTTATTTTATTTATCCTTTTCTTAGTACAAAATTGCGATCAAGTTAGCTTTACTGTACGAATCTTGTAACCTATGGAATATTTATATGCTAGTGACTATAAAAGAAAATAAGGTATGGGAACGTCCTGTTAAGGGGAAAATGTTGCCTAATTAGGTCTATTACATTGTAAAATGAAAGCTGACAATGCCTTTTTTTGTTTTATCGCGCTTAGGATTGGTGTTTTCCGCAATGAATGACACCCACAAATGACAATTCTGTCTATTTTTCATGAGATTTTTATGAGTTTTCAGATTTTAATAAGTGCAAAACATTTCCAGGAATTTTTCATATATATTTTGCAATTAATAATTACACATAGAATTAGAGCGGGGCCTATGAAAGCGCGGGGCCCACTGCGACCGCATAGGTTGCAGTGGCCTAAGACCGGCCCTGCTACTGGCATTCTGCCCCTAACTTTACGTCTTTCTTTACTTACATATTTTATGCGGTGACGTGAAACACAAGCCTGTCCTTGTCATTGACCGCGAATGTCATAGTTCTGGTCAGTCAAATCGTCACCACTCCCTCTCTGAACCACGGCGCTCAATTAACAAAGGATACCTCATCCCTCTCTGCATTCTCCCTCCCTCCCCCATTTCAGTCAATGTGCATGTCGATAGATCGTTGTAATCATGCAGCATTCAATCTTTCTTCTCAAAGCTTACCGGAGAAGGTTGGGGGGGGGGAGACACCGAGGTGACAAAAGAACGATGAGGTGGCCGCCCCTTGGTTAACACGTTACAACTTAACGGGGGAAGGGGCAGGACGACCACCCGTGTAGCCAGGCAATAACTTCATCATGACAGACTGGATGATTTCCCCTCCTCATTTTTCTCTCATTACAAGGGTTGGAATAAAGGGGTAGGGGGTGAGTGTGCTTTTCTTAAGGATCATCCAGATACGACGTCCGAAATCCGAGGCTGGACTAGGACTCAATTCCAAATTAAAGTGTTAGTCTCATGAAATTCAATGAATAACTAGCCAGCAAGACAGTTGAACAAGGAGCTAACTTTTACTGTCATCTTGGGATATCGTTTTCTTTTTAAAATCATTTCGTTTATTTCGATTGGAAAGGAAGAGTTTGTCCGTTGCATATCTATCCTTTGTTGTTTTCTCTTTGGCTTTGGACTCTCGCAAGACTTTGTTCTTATTACTTTCCTCGAATTATCTCTTCAGAATTGTATTGCTGACTTCCTATTCTAATACCCCCCCCCTTCCCTTCTCACATCTTCTTTATGCCACACGACTTCTCTTAGCCCCCCCCCCCTCCTCTCTCTGTTCATTCTTCCCTCTCAGTGCTTGTGTAGCGGCGGGGTGGGGGAGGCCGCCCGTGTCCACCGTGACGGTGTTGACAGAGACAGCACGTTCTTAATGGCCAGGACTGGTCAAGCTGACCAACTGAGCGGATAATGGGGCTGCAGATTTATCTTCCTCTAACCAGACAACTGCTACAAATGTACTGCCACGGCGAGATGGGCCACAAATGGAAAGCCAGCGAGACTTAAGATGGATGAACTTATTTGTCGTCTGCTAATGTCTTGTATTTTCAGAGAACAATATGCCTGTTAGAAATTTTTTTTTTGAATTGAGATTTCATTTGTCTCAATGTCGGCATGATCAAGATTTTTTTCTGACATTTTGAAAAGTAATCAACTTATACAAGAGATTAATTGTGCATTATGTTTGGGATGTTTTTCCCGTATACGTTACAGACATTAGAAAAAGATGTGAAGATATAATATTTTGAAATCATATTTTTTTTTTACTTCCTGATGGCTTCAAGAATAAACCAGTATACAAAATGTATGCGCGCTGGACTGTCGTTCGGTGGGCTCGTTAATCCTGGTTTTATACCCTGAACGCTCCATCCCCCCGTCGTCCTGTGGGAGGTTTGGACTAGGGAGTAGATTATCTTTAACTCTGAATGGATATGCAAAAATAAATAAAAAAAGCATACAAAAAAATTCACATATATTCTCACACAGATATTTACATGCACTCGCAAAACACATTCTCACACTTACACACATGTGTACACGTGGACAGATTTACACACATGTACACACACGTATCATATACACATACATATTCGCAAATGTGCTAAAACAATAAACAAACGCACATACAATACACAACAAACAGGGCACCCACAAAAACGTACATCAATCAAAGAGGGATGTATAACACTTAACAAACATAAATTTTGCCTAGACATAGGGGGAGGGAAACTTATATTAAAATATTTCTCAGTGGCTAATTGACAGAAATAGTTTGTTGCCTAAAAGGCACCTATGATATTATATTAATAGTTTATCAGAACGATAAAAACATTTTCATTGTAAATTTGTTGTTAAATAGTTATGGTGAAAGACAACTCAGTTTGTACCCTCCCCTTCTTTACCCCCTTTTTCTAAAAGAAAAAAAAACAACAACACACACAGAAGAAAAAAAAAGGCACTTCGTTTTTAAATCTCCATTATCAGTGTAAGTTTTCCCTCCATAGAGTATAAAACACAATCAGCTACTAAAACCAAAAAATCGGGTAACTGCCTATTGGCTATTCATACCGTTAGAAGCAATGTGGAGTTTTCAATTCTTTTTGTTGTTTTTTTGTAAAAAAGATGCATTTAATAAAATTATAAACTAGTTAAGTCTCATTACCATTAAAAAAAATTACAAAAACAGTTTGTGTCGAAACACAAACTCAAAATAGGCCTCGAAGTGGTCCACACAGGCAGGCAAAAATGCAAGTTTCAATATTTTCAGAAAGAACATCACAGTAAAATTCTACCAAAGACAAATGACGGAGAAGAATGGAGAAAGAGGGTTGGTGCCCCAGCGGCCCAGCAGACAAAATGATAGGTGAAAGTGAATGTGAAGTTAAATGTAAACTGATGTCTTATAATGAATATCTAATGGATATAATTGTTTTGTAAAGGATCAGTCTCTTATTTTTAAAAAAATCCGTAAAAAAAAAAAATAAAAAAAAAAGATTTTTCTTAAGTAAAATGTTCTTTGGTCGTACTGTCCAGCTGCATTTCACGCGATAATATGAAAAACTACGTATTAATTGTTGTTTTCAATTATGTCCAACTTACATGTATCTAAATATTTTTTTTTATATAAAAAAGGAAACATTATTGTTGTGTAAATGTAATAGTTTTTGGACACAACTTACATGACGTAGCAATACAAATTAAAAAAAAAAAAGTTCTTTTGACAAAAATAAAAAAACATTTTGAATAGATGTATTAAAAATAGGGCTATTCACTATTTCCACTATTAAAGAGCCTACTGCGTTTGTTACTATCAATAGTAAATAGTTGTAAAAGTGGTTAATTTTTCTGAAAAAAAATGCTTGCATAAGCGATTTAAAAAAATAGATTTTTCGCTCTTAGAAAAAAAAAAGTAGCTGTTGCATCATAACTTTGAATGGGCTAAAATATTATCATGTCGGATTTTCACTATCTTTTCTAGTTTACGAGACCTAAACGGGACGGACGGGCAGACGGACTGACGGACGGACTGACATTTCACACGTCTTTTCACCTTAAGGGGGCCTCTAAAAATGAGCTATCCACTTTCGTTGTGATAGATGTGAGAATATCACGGTGGGCGAGATTGGCGCTCGAGTTCTCAACTCAGTAGATCTATTTCTCTTTCTTTTTTTCTGTGTCGGATGCCAAAATTCTCCAAGTGTTTAAAGTTTTAAAGTAACGTCTAAAGAAGTAAACAAAACGTATTTTATTCTTATCTTATCTGTTTGTCTGCATCAATTATTATAAAAAAAAAATAATTACTATTGAACACCAAATTTTGAACTAAAAAAACATTTCAACGCGCAGAATTTGCCGAACGGACTATGTAAGCCAGAGTAAGTAAATAGTTATAGGACTCTTGCGTCCAAGGGCAATGCCATGAGTTTATTTTCAGTCGAAATCTAGCCCTCTGTTTTGTTCAAGTCGAAATCAAGTTCTCTGTTTTCATCCAGTCGAAATCAAGTTTTCTGTTTTCTTCCAGTCGAAATCAAGTTTTCTGTTTTCTTCCAGTCGAAATCAAGTTTTCTGTTTTGTTTCAGTCAAAATCAAGTTTTCTGTTTTGTTCCGGTCGAAATCAAGTTTTCTGTTTTGTTCCGGTCGAAATCAAGTTTTCTGTTTTGGTTCAGTCGAAATCAAATTTTCTGTTTTGTTCCGGTCGAAATCAAGTTTTCTGTTTTGTTCCGGTCGAAATCAAGTTTTCTGTTTTGTTTCAATCGAAATCAAGTTTTTTGTTTTGTTTCAGTCGAAATCAAGTTTTCTGTTTTGTTTCAGTTCATATTTCATGTTTACAAAGCTTATATCAACTCACTCTTTTTGTCTGTCTGTTATACTTCCACACACACAAACTCGGATCAATCTGAAATTATGCACAATTATCTCTTTTATTTGACAACACAAGAATCCATTAAAAAATAAACAGTTAGTTAATTTACCATTTGTAATTAATTATTTTGTTTCGTATCTTGAGCAAGGCAGAGAACTTGAAGAAGTTGTACTTGACTGAAGTGATGGTAAAAGCTGAATTAGTCCCCTTTATAGGTCGTCGTCTGAGACTTAGTGAACACAAAAATTATAATGAAATAAAAACAATAGATAGCTATACAATCTTCCATGTTTTTAAGCTCTTCGCTAGCAGAGTAGTTATCGTGTTGGCTTGCAAAGCCCGAGAGGGCTCTAGCCCACTAGTTCAAAATGAGGTCATTCACCTTTTTTTTTTTCAAAAACCATTTTAAAAAGAGACCCCCCAGATACCCAGATACCCAGTTCTTTCTCCCCCCCCCTCCCCTTTTCCAACAGGTCCAGACAACTGATAGGATTGTAGCGTATTGAGAGAGCTAATAGCATGAAAGTGCACTAAAAAAATTGGTAACAAGATCTCAGATTTATTGTTGTTGAGATCTATTACAAATTTAATTATATGATTGATCCAAACTTATTGATACACTTGATATAAGCTTTGTTTTTTAAAACAGTATTTGTTGTATTTTGCTTGCTTGTTTGTTTCAGTCTAGATCTCTTTGTACTGTTCCAGTCTAGATCTCTTTGTTCTGTTTGCCTAATGGCTCCATAATAAATGATAAAATCTATGGGCTAAAGCCAGTATTTTGCCGCCTATTCCCAGGCTACTGTGTATCTAAAATAAAAGATGAAAATAAGGTATTAATGATTCTATCTAACTTAATGTAGAATTATTGGAATGACACATTTGTAACTTCCCTAGGAAGTCTTAAAATGGGTCGCCAAGGTGCTACTTCCCTCTACTGTCCCCTCCCCCAATATTTCCCTCCATGAAAGAGTTACTCCCCTTTACTTACATTTGGTCCACACTTCCGACTTAACTCAATCACAGATAAGCGAAAGGATAAACACCCAGAGGTATACTGAAGAGCTCCCTGTTGACTTTAAGTCCATTTGACTGGAACTTTCTTTTGTGTGTCAACTAGGTGTCTTCGTACCAGCCAGCACCAGTTGACAATATCAGAACTTCATTCTCAATGTAAAGATAAAGACAAAATAAAAAAAAAGTCTTAAAAGACTGGATTTAGTTTTTTGTTTTGTTTCAATTGTAAACTTAAATATGCCTTTAAAAAAAAATAACAACCTGAATGTACACGTCATCTCACATATATTTCCTTTTGGTATTCTTCTTTTAAAATTTTATGTACAGTTTTTCTTTCGAATTGTTTTCTACGATATTTTAGGGTTAGGGTAACAATATGTTATGGGTTAGGGTTACAATATGTTAGGATTACAATATGTAAGAATTACAACATTTTAGGATTAGGATTAAGGCTATCGTATGATAGGATAAGGGCTAGAATTACAATATGTTAGGAGCAGGAATAGAATTACAATATGTTAGGATTACAATATGTTAGGATTACAATATGTTAGGATTACAGTATGTTAGGATTAGGGTTAGAATTACAATATGTTAGGAGTAAAAATATGTTAAAGATTTGTTTTTTCTGGCATACTTCTTGTTACGACATCAAATATCACATTCACATCTTTATTTCTGAAGTTTAGACTAAATCAAACAAAACTGTATTCACATTTACGTAGCTGTGTTGAATGTTATTCACTTTTAGATGGACTCTATCCAAGCATTACCTGGAGACATCAATAACACTGAACATTCTTCAAGTAAACAAACTATTCGCCTGTACTTATAGCCTATTTGTATCACTGAATCAAAATACATTATAAAGTAAGCAGCGATTTCATTATTTTGTAATCGCACTTCGTAATTTGTGCCGAGTAATTTTCTACTGTGTAATTTGTATTGTGAAATTTAGTACTTTGTTAATTGTCAGTTCAGATAATTGTATCCTGTACTGAAAAAACAATTTTATGGGGAAAATCACGTTTAATATGCAAATGAAGATCCTTTTAAGAAATATGGACGAATATGTTATAATTCATGATATATAAAGGTTATATATATATTATATAAATATTATATATATATATATATTTGTGTGTGTGTGTGTTGGATTGATGTATATGACATTGAGCGTAAGCTGTGTTGTGCTGTTCCAGTTTAGTCGGCTGATCGTCCTATATTGCTTGAACTTACTCTGGAAACGAACTTATCAGTCAGTGAGATGAAACCTTCAGTTTGACAAACTTGTCAATAAAGCCAGATAACAGGCCCGTCTCGAGACCGACTCTAAACAACCTTGTAATTAGCAATCATTAGTTCAAGTAACGTGGAGGAACGACTCAGTTTGAAAGTAGTGGCGTATCTTGCCAAAACCTTGTGCCCGAGACGGGTACTCATGTTTGGCCCCAACTCCATCATTAAATCTATACGCAATAAGCACAACAAATCTAGGCAATAAGACACAGCGTAGGTCCACCCCCCCCCCAGCCCACGAGGTAGTCCACATCACTATCCCTTACCTTTAGTTTTCATGCCACACCAGTGCCAAGGAAGTTTTTTGACCTATAGATAAAATAGTCTTCTACTAAGTTCTACCTGGCCTGGTATATTTTAAAAATTTAACTTATTTGGCAAAAAACAAACATTTTACGTACGTATGTCAGAGAAACATTTTTAAAAAATATTTTCCAGTAAATATAACCTCCTATCAATCTATCTAACTATCTATCTATCTGTGTATCTATCTATCTATCTATCTATCTATCTATCTATCTATCTATCTATCTATCTATCTATCTATCTATCTATCTATCTATCTACCTACCTAC
>JADKLZ010000130.1:28174870-28190372 GCA_021533235.1 Biomphalaria straminea | reverse complement strand
AAGACATTTTCGAAGTTATCAGGATAGGAGGAAATAAAGGATGTCCATTTCAAAGTGTGTGCATGTATATATCTAATGAATACCTCGCAGTCTCGTGGTCTTCTCTCTTGGAAAGTTTTTTTTCTTAAAGCCTCCCAGTGTCGGGCTGGGTTACTATAAGACTGTAACAGAAGCCTACCTTTGACACCAGCATGTTAAAACAATAACCTGTTCGGTCGTAAGTGGGCCAATGTAATTGCGGGATTAGTGTGGTCTCAACTTTATTGCAGTTTTTTGTTTGTCACTGTGGAATACGTGTAGCCCCTAAGGGCATGTGATGGGAGTCACGTCTGCAAGGGATCTCTCCGGTCACAGCTCAATTCACTTTAGCTAACATTCCCCCCCCCTCGTTCTTTTTTCTTTACAACTAAGTGTCCACCGCCTGTTGAATTATGACTAAATGTATGAATTGGACTAAATTTTTCGGCCTGATTGTTTGGTAATGCAAGGGCCGAATTTTACAACCAGCCTGAGTGTATGGTAATGCAAGGGCCAAATGTTACAACCAGCTTGATTATTTGGCAATGTTAGGGACGACTTTAACATTGTGGGTCAAAAAAATACTTTTTTTTCTTCTCTTCTTGAAACTCAGGTAGAGTTGGGCCTTCGGCTCTTGGGACTCTAGGCCAGCAAAAGTGAACAAGAGCTCCCTCTCACCGGCCTAAATGAGAATAGTGTACAACACTGTTCTGTCTGGCGGGTGGGTCAGACTCGCGACAAGAGGCCGTGAACACTTAGACCCTCGCCATTTTCCTTTTCTATACCAGGCTAAACCGTGCGGAACACGCCATTAATGTAACGGCCTCTTGAGGAACAGCGCCTGGATTGTGACAAGGTTGTGGGAGCATTTTTACAACTCCGCGCAGTGCAATGAGGATGCTCTCGCACCCCCTTAGGCACCCCCAGGGGAGTCTTGTTTTGCTACCCTTTAGCCTAATCGTTTTCTCCTACGATCGTTTCCACCAGGGCGCCACGATGAGGCAGGCTAGCATGCCCGGGAAAAGTTGAAAACAAGGGATGCATTGTTGGCTACTGTGGAGTTACTGTGAAACTTACGAAACAAAGCCATAAATATACTTTGGCTCTATTATTTTAGTCCGTCTGGTCATTGCATCATGCGGATCAGAATTTCCTACTTCAATAATATATTTGTTTGAAAGTAATTTTGTCTCTTTGAAGCTTGTGGCTTTTCTTTTCTTTTTATTACCCATTATGAATAAATATGACAAGTTTAAAAACATAGAATCTTTGATAGAAGAGTGCATCAGTATGTTAGTACCCTTGTAAATACTTGTAACAACTAGGTGCCCTTTTATTGACTTAAAAGTAAAGTTCCCCTTTCAGACCTTGCGATCTATAAGGCTGATGATGAAAAGGGCATCTATTTCTTTCGTCATGGCTAACGAGTAGGGCGTCATGTGTCCAGCACAACGACCAACCTCTTTAATTTTAGTCAGGTACCCATTAGAGTTGAGTGGACTCAGAGATCCCCTAATAATTCCGAAATTCAAAATCCCAGTCTTCACTAAGATTCGAAGCCAGGACCTTCGGTTCCGCAGCCAAGAGCTTAACCATTCAGCCACCGCGCCGCATTTTTAATGATTTGGTGTCTTTTTCATGACTTGGTATTCTTTCAATGACTTGGTGTTCTTTTAATGACTGCGCACTCTCTTTATCTGTTCTTCTTTTCTACCCACGCATTTTTTCCCTCCCCCCCTCGCCCCTATGATTCTCTGCCCCTGTTGATCGTCCAGGATCACAGTTCTCCCAGCAATCATAAAAGGCCGACTTAACAATCGCTTGATTGAATAAATCCAGGGAGTTCATAATTGCATCTTGATCAGCTGTGATTATCACTGGGCGCCTGTTTTCATAGAGAAAAATCAAGTTGAAATAATTAGAGCCGGGCGCTAACTCCCCCACACGCACCCCTCTCCGCCCACACTAGTCTTAAGACATTTAATTTTGTGGGCAGAAAGGGGGCGTCTTGATTGACTCTCTACCTACGTGTTGCCCTTTTGTGAACTTTTACGCCTTCTCATATGTTTAGTTAATTAATATCTTTCGGACAGTCAAACTTGGTCAAATTTAGCAAGAAATCAAGTTAATCAGTAGATAGCTGTTTCGTGTAGATATAAAATGCGGCACTCGTTGTTATAGTCAGTTGCCTAATTAACGCAGTTTACTTGCAAGTCTCGTGTGATCAACTTTAAAAAAAAATATTTTTGTTGTTATTGTTGTTGGTGTTGGTATTTGTGGTGATGGTGTACGTACAAGACAACAATAACATCCAGCTGAGCTGGTATTTCCCAGGCAAACATCTCCCATGACGCCACCGCCCCGACACGACGCGTTACCCCCCACCCTCAACACTCGAATCTTCTATTGTTTGCAAAGAGTAGAGCTAGGTGTATCATCTAACGCCCTCTTTTGTAGCACCCTCTTGTCTAGCTTCATCCCGATTCTTAATGGTCCTCAAAAAATAGATTACCTTGCTTAATGATGAGTAAAACAACTCCAGTAATTCTAAGTTGTATAACATAGTATACTTTCTACATTATTTTTTGTTACCCTTAATGACATGTTTCTATAATACAGCATGCAAAAATTAAAGAAAATCAAATCTAAGAATTAAATATGTTTCAACACAGACCAGAATTTCTATTAAGTTATAATCTATATTATATTCCTCAAAGTAAGAGGTCAGACAACAACAACAACGAGTAAATAGGGAAGATCCCATGGCGCACGCACCACGGTGTGCATGGACCCAATCCGCACCGCACTATTTCATTCACAAAATAGCATAGACATAAAGAAATCAATAGACTGGGAAAAGGAAGTAACTTCGTGAAAACACATGTATATATATATATATATATATCTACTATTGAATTACAAAAGATTTCAATAATTTCCGGAGATTTCCAGGACTTTTTCGTAGGTCTATATTTAATAACATTTCAGGAGATATCGCAGGGGCTCCTGGTAAATCAAGAGGCAGCGGGAAATCTGTTATATGTTATAAAATGGTTTAATTTAATAATTTATACATCTAAAATCTGTTCCTAGATCTAGATCTAGATCTAAAACTCGAATTCAACTCTAAGAAGATTATAGAACTTCTCTTCGCAAGTATAGTTTTATGCTTTAGCACATGAACATACTAATTATAGTCCATTTAATCAAATTAACATTCAAATTTGTTTTTCTTAAGCATTGTTACATGAGTGCAGCTATATTCTTAATATCGCGTAAATTAAGGTCAATTAGCCATTTTTTAATCTCCATTCATAGTATTTTTCATTCATGAATTCACGCATTTTTACTTATAACAAGCAAATGGGAAGATCCCATGGCGCAACATGGTGTGAATCGAATGGGAAATAATAGCCTATCCAAATCCGCACTATTTTCATTCACAAAATAGCATAGCATTTTTTTTTTTTTACTTTAAAAAGATTTTAATAATGTCCGGAAATTTCCAGGACTTTTTCGACCGGCGGCATAGCATTTAATACCATTTCAGGAGATTTCCAGGGGGCTCCTGGTCAATCAAGAGGCCGCGGGAAATCTGTTATGCTTTATAAAATGGTTCAATTTCATTATTTATACACATAAAAATTAGCACGGGTCCAAAGAAAGTTCGGGACCCACTGTGGTCGCATATGTTGCAGTGCCTAAGGCCTGCCCTGGAAAATAGCGGCGTATGCTATGCCGCCGGTCGACTAGTATTAAATAATAAAGTAAACAATAAAGTACTTTCCATGTTTTGTGTTGCATTACGAAATGCGGTTCACAGATCATTAGCCAGACCCAGCATCATTCTCTGAACAAGGCTAATCATTTCATTGCAAATAAGAAAAATATACTTATAGTTGAACTCTTTTAAAGACAGAGGCAAGATGAGAGAGACAAAGATAGAGGGAGAGATAGAGTCAAAGAGAACAAGTAGAAATGAAAAAGATTTGTTTAAAGCATTAATTGCTAAAATAATTGCTTATAAAGAAGGTTACTAATTCACTGACCTAAAAATTATTTTTTTTAAGCTCAGGTCACTACTTCCGGTATGATGAACAGTTTTTGGAGAGAAATTTTTGGACTCCTCCGCGTGGGCTTGTAACAAAACAAAATGTACGCCAAAGTCTGCAGACGTCTGATGAATGTAATTTAGCGGCCATTGACGGGGCGTCATCCAACTAGTGACCGGCAATCTACTGAGAAAATGGCGGGAAATCAATAGCCCTTCCTATTTAGAGCTACTTCGCAACTCTACACAATAAAATGTCAAGTCCGCTTTAGGTGTTAAGTCATTTTAGAAGCGTCACTCAAAGAAAATCAAATTGATAAGACAGCTATGGACTGAAATGTTAGGAATGTGAGTGCGTCTGTTGGTGTGTGTGTGTGTGGAGTGTGACTGAGTGACGGATGGCTATATGGTTACATGGACTTAAGTAAGTCACCAGATTAGAGAGATCTTCAGAAAGTACTTAGAATTAAGTTCTAGATATTTCCGGTATGTGGGCTATGGATGACATGTGAATGCAAGATAACGATGCCGGAACTACTGAAGTACCTTGAAAATGTACAGGTAACTATTTTCTAACCTAGACTTAAACAGATAAATCTTTAGTTTGATTAGATCTTTAGTTGAATACGTAATATGTAATTGAAACACAGTCTGGGCAAAGAGTTTACCTTTATGTAATAGTAACATTTTTTTGTACTAATATCTACTTTAGTGGTTTGTACTGTAGTCGTAGCTTAGTTTTAGCAGATGGCCCCATTGCGTTTCTCTTCATCGCTCACACATCTTGCTACCTGGGATCCACAATGCAAGGTGTTCTGTCCATAAACGGTTGTTCAACTGTTAATCTCATTGTCACTTGAAATATGGAAAGGAATATGTTTTCATACATCAATATTAGTGTTATAAATGAACTAGCTGCGAAAGTAGAGGTCACTGTGCATGATCCCTCCGACAGTGGTCAGCAGTATTTCTGGAAAGTACGTATGTCAAGAAGCCGCCCTGGTCATGTGCTCTTGCAGAATGGAATGCTTTGTTTCTGAGATATTTAAGAACTTTTGGGGGAACCTTATATACGCCAGAGAGTGAATGGACAAGTTCAGTCAATACAGTGGGTAGAGTTGAGTACGACTCGAAACAAAAGAGTGTAGAGTTCAATACAGGTCTATACAGTTGAAGTCAGATATGTGTACGGGTGAGTACAAGTCGAGTTGCGTCGAGTACAGCTTGTTAGGTCAAGTATGATGAAGAGCACAAAAGTACAGTGAAGTCCAACTTAAGTACAGTAGAAAATCGCCAGATTTTTATAGTAAAAAGTTCTTTGAATTTATTTCATGTGGTAACATGTAAATTAAACTAGAGTCAGCAGAATCGGTAACAAAATATGCATAATACATTTGCTTTTCATCATTCGCATATTACATACACGAGAATTAATGATATCGTAGCTGCTCTGACAAGCTGCTTTCTGTGTGCTGCAAGCTGCCTGGGGGTCACCGGTTTTTTTATTTTTCCTCAAGGTTTTCATCCGAAGCCTTTCCCGTCTTTGGGAAGGCAGCAAGACAGCTGGGGTTCAAATTCAAATTTTTCGTTATCCCATGTGGGTAGCCAGCCAAGGCTGATCTCAGAATGTTTCGTCTTTTTTTGCCTTTCCTTTGGTTTAATCCACCTCGGCGCGCGGGGGGGGGGGGGGTTGGTGTGTTGGTGACATCGTTCTGACCCTAGCCCAGGCATTTATCTCAGTTCTATGAATTGATCACTTACCGACTGAAACAGGCCATATTACACCTTATCATATTATGTATCTTAATTTTTAAAAACTTTTATTTGTGTTAAGTTTGTATAGGAAAATGCTATCTACTATTTTTCTGTTTACATTTAAACGCTAATTCAAATCAATTCAATTCAGGTTAAAGCTGGAACAAAAAAAAAAAATCCCAATTTTCCATCTGGATAGGATCTCGAGTCTTTCCATCCACATTTACCCAGTTCTAAACATGACTTAAAACAATCCGCAAATTCTTACCGTTTTAGCCCGTTTGAGTTACCGTCGGTTATCCTTTAAAGATTCTGTCGTTTTTTTTACTCTGCAGTCTACACTGGAGACATTTCTTAAAGTTTGGACTCCCGCGGTCTGTAGTTTAATTCTTGTCCGCCCCACGCGGTGTACGCTTCAGAATTCTTGTTTCCGTATTTGTTGAGTGTTTGGGTGTCTCAAGATAAGGTAACTCTGTTCTAACCTGTTCCAGTAGGTGCCAAAAATATACGGAGAAAGTAATTCTCTGCATATGTGGTCCGGATTAATCCAGCTTTATCCAGAATAATAGAGGCCTTTTTCTTGAAGTCATTTAAGTCCTTGTCGAATTCCAGACATATTTCGTTGGCTAATAGATTGAACAGAGTCTATCATTTAAAGTGTGATTAGATTTTATAGCAGGTTCGATATGTTAAAACTGTCATTTATTAATCACTATATATACATATATATAACAAGAAGAGAAACATTTTTAAAATATAAAGATACAAATGCATTATACCTCCAGTATTAAACTTCAAATATAATAAAATATTTTTTTTTTTGGCTTTTTATTTGTATATCAAACTCGTGACACCATCAGCTGCTCAAATATGCATTTTCTGATTGGGACTGCGAGGCAGGTAAGATTGTGCGATTATTTATTGATATGTTAATTATATTGACATATAGATGTTTCAAACACTAGACATGAAGTCAGGGGCGGACTGGGTGTCAAAACCGGCCCGGGCATTTATATAAATTTCGGCCCACAAATTGTATGCCACATGATAAGCGTCCAATCATATCTGTTCTCAAAATCAGTGTAAATTTTAATAATGTATCGAATGTAGTTAGTATATGAATAAGTTATTAGATGATTTTGAAACTATCTAATAAGCGCTATTACTAAATGAATAAAGTATAAAGTATAACACTTGGAATGGGGAATCTTATATTATGAAAAGTTTTTGCTACCATATAGGCCTACAAAAGCATTCACATTCAAGACATCTGCAGATCTCTCATTAACGAAAATATTGTTTATGATTCATTTTCACTCCACGCCATATGAACTTCAATTCACAAATAGAACTCTTCATCCTCCATTATTTTAACAGTCCATCTCACAAGGTCATGGGGGCGCGGTGGCTGAGCCACAAAGTGCTTCTGAACCTGGGGTCCTGGGTTTGAATCTCAGTAAAGATTAGGATTTTGAATTTAGTGATTTTTAGACTCTCTCGGTCCACCCAACTTAAACAGGCACCTGACTTTAGTTAAGAAAGAATAGGCTGTTTGACATTGCGCTGGCCACATGACACCCTGCTCGTTAGCCATTGGCAAAGAAACAGATGACCTTAACATCATCTGCAAGGTCTGAAAGAGAATTTTCATATACTCCATAACTTGGAAACCTAATTTGATTGCATCTTAAAACATACACAACAGAACATGTCCACTTGTTTTTTATATGCTTACGTTCAGTAAAACAAACGCTGTCACTATAATCTCCTATATATCAATAACTTTGTCGGCTTAGCATAAGTGTTTCTTGTGACGTTTAGCCTGTTCACTCGTAAATGCTGTCGTCGTAAAGTTGGTGGATGACAACAATCTAAATTAGACGAAATAGAGGCCAGACGTAGATCTAGATTTAAATGTATTAAACAATTTAAACTAAATCGACATCTTTTTAGTGCTTAAGGGGGCATATTTATTTATTATGTAAACATTAAGAGGTCAATCTGATGCGAAAAGCATTACCCAGTAGTAAAGTAAAGTTCTCCTTTCAGACCTTGTGGTCTATATGACAGATGATGTAAAGGTCATCTGTTTCTGTGCACGAGGGTGTAATGTGGCCATCACAACGACCAACGGCCTTAACTTTTCCCCAACTAATGTCAGGTACCCATTAGAGATGGGTGGACTAAGATGCGCCCAAAGTTCGCGAAATTAAAAAAAAAGTTCCTAGGTGATCAGTTAACGTTTCTCAACGTATTCCTGAAGTGTTAGAAGAGTCTTATCAAAGTCGACGTGTCGTCCTGTTTGCTGTTATATAAAAAAAAAAAAACGCCTAATTATTTTTTAAATTTCATTACTTTAAAAACTATCATTGGTAAATTCGAAGGGGGGGGGGCGGGGGCCGCATCTGAGTTTGTGTAATAACATAAACTCTCTTTGTAATATTGTTTTGCACAGTATTCTAACAATAGTTATTATTACTTATTTTCTGCTCCTTCTTTTTCCTTCTTTTGCTTTTTGATTCCAATCAACACATTTCAACACTGTTCAAGAAAGTAATTGTGATTTGTGTAGTTGGCCAACTCCATCAAACAAAAAAGAATTCGTATCTGGCTGGGCATGTCTTCTATAGGACTTGGAACGTTGTTATCTCAATACAAAATAAATGCCTTAATTTTCTTGTTTATCGTTTGTGACTTCTACTGAAAGCACTATATACGGATGAAGGATATTTACGTTCATGTTTTAGATTAGTATTAAATTTAAAAAGTGTAAAAAGTCTTCTTTATATGTAATCATGACGCTCAAGGTGTTGCGTTTTAAGAGTATAATATAAATCCTGAAACAACTTACTGACATTCATGTGGCCTTTCCCATGGCCCTACCGGCCCATTAGGGTTTCTGCCCACCGGGCATTTGCCCGAGTGCCCATATAGCCAGTCCGCCCCTGCATGAAGTTCTGATTTAGAACTCTTAAGATCTACGGCATCCCAGAAAAATTCTTCCTGATCCTTCGACAACTATACAGTCGATCTGGTTGCTTCATTTAAAAAAAAAGGAAAAAACAGTGTTTTTTTTAGCATCGAGAGAAGTGTGAGTCTACATAATGAGGAGAACAATGAACCAGACTGCCTTTGGTATTCCATAGCGTGAACAAAATCGAATGACGAAACTTGCAGATGACGTTACACTACTCGGGGCTACAAATAAATGCATACAAGAAATGACGGAGAGCCTAGATAGAGAGGCACCCAAAATTGGCCTTCGCATAAACTTGGATAAAACTAAACTTTTGCGAGTGGGATATCAGGCAAAGGGTGCCCCTGTAAGAGTTGGCGAGTCAAAGCTTGAAGAGTTGGACAAGTGCACTTACCTTGGCAGCATCATAACAAATGATGGGAAGGCCTATCATGATGTAGGAATAGGAAAGGCAAGGAGCATTTTCCAAAGGCTGCAGCCTATTTGGACAAGCCAAGCCATTGGACTCGAGACAAAAATACACATTCTCAACACAATCGTAATTTCAACTGCAACATATGCATGTGAGACATGGAAGTCATTTGTCAAAATTGAGAAGAGACTAAATGTGGCTAAACAAAAATGGCTGAGACGGATTTTGGGAATCAGTTACATAGATCGGGTCTCAAACAAGAAAATCCTATGCCGAACTGGGAGTCGAACACTTAGTGAGGTTGTGACAGCGTCGCATGAGGTTTGCGGTACATTTTCTACTACAAAATAAACTACGCATACAAAGAGTTGCGATGACATAGAAGCCAATACGAGGAAAGCGCATACAGGGACGTCCTCGTATAACTTGGCGCCACATCTTCATGGAGGACCTAAGAACAGTGAACACCAGGTGGGAGGAGGCTACAGACATTGCCAATGATAGATCTTGGAGACAAAGCGGCGCGGGTGAATTGAGGTCCAGGTAAGTAATTTAGATCTACTTCTAGATCTAGAATCTAAATGTTATCTATAATAGATTTATGTAAAACTATAATCAACGCTTATAAACTTCAATAAAATTGTAGCAACTTAAAATGTACTAACTTTTTATTTTCATCTCACGTAATTAGTGTCTATTCTAAATATCCATAATATTGTTACACTATCACTTTTTCACTATGTACCTTTTATAACAACTTTTGTTAGCACTTCCTACTGCTCTGTTCATCTCTCTTAGTCTCTTATCATTATTTATTGTTCTCTTTCTTCTTGTCTTTTGTTTTCTGTTATTATCGCCTCTGTTCTCTCTTGTGGTTCTTTTTCTCTTTCAAGTGTTCTTTTTTGTCTTTTTTTTTTGTTCTTTTTTTTTGTTCTTTAATTTTTTCTCTTTGGTTCTCTTTCTTTGTTTTTGTTCTTCTCTGTTCTTTCTGTCGGTCTCTCTTTGGTTCTCTTTAGCTCTATCACGCCAGAGAAGAAAAGCAAGGCCAATGACATTAGCTCCAGCTGGAATGACCCGCCCAGTGTGCCGCCGAACATCAGCCACAGAGGAGGCATAAAACCCCAGTGCAAAGCCCTCAGCCCCCCCCCTCTCTGGATGACAAAGTGGTCATCATCGAACATAATGTACGAACTATGTATCTTTGTTTTTCTTTTCTCTAACCTAATCTATGTTGTAACCATTTCTGTTTTCCCTTGTCTTATAATATACTAAAATATTTTAGTTGGAGTGCGTTTAGCGTAATTCCTAGTATTTGTGTGTGTTTATGTGTTTCGGGGTAAGTTTCTGTTGGCGGGTGAGTGTTCGTTTATGCTCGATGTTGCTCGGGTGATTTTGCTGTTCAAAGTGTTGTGAAAAAAAAATGTCTTTCATAAACAAAAAAGTTTCTTTCATTTGCCACGTCAAGTATTTTGAGTAAACAAGCAAACAAAAAGATGTAGGTGGTTATGAGGTGAGGGGGGGGGTGCTCAACTGGTGGGGGTGGACAAGCCAATGTAGATTACTATCCGAGTCTTCATCGTCTTAGTTCTGAAGATAGATCATTAGTTCAGCTACAAACTTCTCTAAACAGTCTGATAGATGTCCGTACTTGGACCATTTCTTTGGTTGTCTCACGCTGGCCGCGTACCCCATCGCCACGGCTTCAGCCTCGTTTGGCTACTCACACTTTCCTAAACTCTTTTTTTTCTCCCCTCTCTCTATCTCTCTAAATTTGTAGTACGTATAGCTTATCAATTTCCTTACATCTCTTGCAACATCCTTGACCTTGGCGGGGATGACTCATTCAATGTTATGACGTTTGAAAGCTATTTCACCCCTAGCGTAACCTTTTAACCCCCAACCCCCATTCTATGCTCCCCCCTCTACCCACCGCTTTGCCAAGTTTGTATTTTTATTTGACTCCCTCCCACCCATCACTTTCACATAAGAGAATGTACAGTGTGTGTGTGTGTGTGTGTGTGTGTGTTACAGCTTGAATTCGCGTGGGTGTAAGTAGACTACGTCTATGTGGTCCTGTCCGACTCTTGTTATGTTATGTTTTTAAAAGATAGTCTAAGCTCTTACGAAATCTCAGAGAAATGTCCGCGTTTCATTCCAGAACTGTCTAAACGGAAACTTTATCAGAAACATAAACAATTTGCATGTCTGTAGAATAGATTGTCACACAGATTTATGTTAGTGATCAATGGTATAAAATCCCAAGAACTAGCTCTTTATATTTATACCTAAACGTTACCGACCATTGGGAAGCGCAGTGAAATGTTCCAAAGATGTCTACAAACAAATAACATATATTTTATTTTTTATAAATGTCTTTAACTGAAGCTAAGAAATTTTGTTAACATTGGAGAATTGAAAAAAAAAACCACACATTTAAGCCCGTGTTAGATCTTTTTTCAATATTCCTGCGTATTTCCAAATTTGACATAGGTTTTTATGAAATATTACCTGTTACCTGTTACCCATCCCTTAGTCTGTGGACCGTTGGGGCACCAAGGAAGACTTGTAGACCGTCTTTCTCCATTCCTCTCTATCCTTTGCCATGTTTAGAACTTCTTTCAATGGTAGGCCCGTCCATTCTTTTATGTTGTCTTCCCACCGCTTCTTCTTTTTCCTGGTACTGTTCCCTGGAGGAAGGTCTTTGCGAGCCCCGAAGATCTTGTTATTAAATATAATTGTGCATTAAAAACTCATTTCCATATCACTGTTGGTGCTATGGCTTCCAGATCTCTGTTGGATTGAGTTTCCTAGTGAATTAAATATCCACCCCATGAAGTTACGACGTTATAAAGGTTAGTGCGTTGAATCTTTCTGAACTTCAGTTTCATTTAGTTCTCTCACAAGACCACGCTTGATGAAGTAATGGCTCCTTTGTAAGAAAATTTCTATTTGATGACTTAATGAAGACATTCAAAGAGTGTGTATGTGTACACATCTCCATTCAGCTTCGGACTGTACAACTCCAAGGGAGGAAACTATTGATTACAGTGGGAGGAACTCTTTAAAAAAATATGTTTGGTAAACATCCATTACACCTTTACCATCGTTTTGATGGTGCGTTAGCAGCTTCCATTTAGTTCGTATCAGCTACAGACAGCTGCAGAGTGAATACATAAACAAAGTAATATCTAAGGATAACAATAAAAATCTATGGTCATACATTCAATCTAAGAAAATTAAAACAATGGGAGTAGCTCCATTAAAAGTTAAAGATAACGTAATACTTAATGGCAACTAAATGAAAGCTAACATCATAAATAAATACTTCTGTATCAGCATTCTCAGCCCCAGGAGGCTAAGACATATTGATTAATTCAAAACAAGTGGGAAAAAAGAGATATAATAATAATAAGGTTGTCTTCGAGTCCGAAGATGAATGAGGAATGCTGGCTTTCCCGTGGCTACGCAGCCCCAGATATGACCTACATGTTTTGCCACATCCAGGGAAAGCATACCATAATAGAAATAGACAAACGAGAAAAAACTATTAGCGAACGTTAAATCAAGTAAAGCATCTGGACCTGATGGTATTCCTGCTACATTATTCGAACAACTTAGGTTCCAGCTAGCACTAGTGTTCAAAATACTTGTTCAGGCATCACGTAATCAAGGGAGAGTACTGAAATAATAGAAAGAAGCTTATGCCCTATTATTTAAAAAGGACAAAAAAACTCAGATCCAGAAAACTCCAGACCAGTATCACTAACCAGCATCACATGTAATCTATATATATAATCCTCAAAGTAAAAGGTCAAACAAGCAACAAGTAAAAGGGAAGATCCCATGGCGCAGCATGGTGTGAATGGAAACTGGTGCATCCCAATCCGCACTATTTTCATTCACAAAATAGCACAGACATAAATAAATATAGACTGGCAAAAGGAAGTAACTTCATGCAACTTGAAAACATGTATATATATATATATATATAGATATATACATATCTCTACTATTGAATTCGGATTTCCAAATTATGAAAAATTAAAAAAATTGCATGATCTTCAGTCTTAGAGATTAAACACAATTTATAGACATAAAATAAAGTACACACAATTGCAATGCACAAATTTTTGTTTCATAAAACTATCTTATGAATTTGTGTAGCGAATGGAAGGGAGGTTAAAAAAGTGGAAGCCGGAAGAGATTATATTGTGTCGTAAGACTCTTGAAACTAGAACCACATTACACAGATAGATACTACTCTCAGGTTTGACTTTAGCGCGGGAAATCTGTTATATCATGTTATAAAATGGTTCAATTTAATAATTTATACACCTAAAAATTAGCACGGGTCCAAAGAAAGTGCGGGACCCACTGCGGTCGTATATGTTGCAGTGCCTAAGGCCTGCCCTGCAAAATTGCGGCGTATGGTATGTCGACTAGTATACTATAATTCATAACATATCGTGGCACTATATACTGCATAGATAAATACAATGTCATTACTCTTTACCGCAATTGCTTTAGGATAGATCTCTGTGGCATTTTACGTCTCGAGAGACGATCTTTTCCCCTTGCAACTTCTTGTGTTGCTAAAGAGGCCAATCCTTGATACACAGCTGCGGTTGCAGGTTGGGCATATAAAATCACCAGGCGCAGCTGCATTTTCAGCCTTCTTTCTGCCTCTGTTGTGTATGGCATCTGCAATCCGAGACCCTTCTCTTATGCTCTCTCTCCATGTGGATCTATCCAGTGCTGCTTTTTCCCAGCTGCTAGTGTCGATCTTTAATAGCTTCATGTCGCGTTTGCATACATCTGTATACCGTAAAAATGGGCGACCAGCGGCTCTCCTGCCGTCAATAAGATCGCCATACAGTATATCTTGTGGTAGTCTACCTACTGGCATTCTGCGAACGTGGCCAAGCCAGCCAAGGCGTCTGCTGCTGATAACAGAGCGGATGTCCTGGCACCTTGCTCTTTGTAGCACTTCCTCATTGGTTATCTTATCTTGCCACCTTATTTTAAAGATCCGCCTTATGCATCGGAGGTGGAAGACATTCAGCTTTTTTTCTTGCCATGAGTACGTTGACCATGCTTCACTTCCGTATAGCAAGGTGCTCATCACTCAGGTCCGGTAGACTAAAGCTTTAGTATTGTTAGTCAGCAATGTGTTGTCCCACATTCTTTTCTGCAACCGTGACATGGTGCCCATTGCTTTGGCTATCCTATTGTTGATGTCTTTATCCAGTAGAGCATCGTTGGATATGATGGAGCCAATATAGCAAAAAATGATCAACAATTTCAAGTGGTTGGCCATTAATGTTTACTTGAGGTGCAGCATTAGTGTTTTGGACCAGTATCTTGGTCTTGCTTTGACTAATATTTATATTGGTCATGTGATACCCAACAAATAGGATTTATTGATGATGTTATAAAGAGACTATATATTAATGTGAAAATGGATGCCATTTTTTCTAGACACTTCTAAGTGAATTATATTAGTCCAGGAACGAAAGTAAGTTTTTTTTTCAGACGATTCCATACTAAATAGAAAAATAAAAACAACACAAGATTTAAAAAAAGAGATAGAAAAAAACTAAAAGAAATATAAACTACCAATCTTTGGTATTGTTAACCAGACTAAAAACTCACTATATTTAGGTTTCATAATAAGTGAAAAAGTAGCATAATATTCCTATATTGGTGAAATTATAACAAAAAAAAACAACCAAAAGCATTAGGATTTATTAAAAGATTTTTGTTTAAAAATAAAAAAGAATATAAAAAAGGTTATATAACCTTAGTTAAGCCTTCGTTTATAACCCCTCAACTCAAGAAGACACAAAGAAACTAGAGCAAATACAAAATAGAGCAGTGCGTTTTTTAGCAAACGAATATTCACATTTTATATTAGCAACACCATTAATACAATGACAAGACACAAAAGAAAAACACATTTCTTATACCATATGCTGGGACAAAGTCCTATAAGAAGAGTGACTGTGTTTTATATACCAAGCCAAGCAAGCAAACAATGACGTTGTCCCATCTAAATAAGTATGACGATGTTTGCTCTTCAGTTAGTTGGCGATAACACTGTCTTTGTATGTATTATTTAGACAGAAAACTTGAGACAACTTGATGGACTTCAGACAAACACTTTGTGCTCTTTAAATTTATAGTTTTTTTTGTATTCAGACAGATAACTTTATAGCAACATAGCTGTAGCATGTTCAACAGACAGCTTTACGAAGTTTAGACAGATAACTGTTCAGACGCATAGCTTTAA
>JADKLZ010000130.1:28133433-28145543 GCA_021533235.1 Biomphalaria straminea | reverse complement strand
TATATACAAGAATTGCTCGCTTAAGAGTATAGGATATATCTTTACTATTTTTGAAGTCCGCCCCTAGATACCATTTATTAACCATGAATATTATGGTAAGAATGAAAAGGTGTTTAGTAACCTAGCTTTCCCTGAAGTGCCCCACATGTTAGTCTCCAAACGTCTAGTGCATATGTAGCACCTGAGACCACCACCATAACTATACAACTTTAAAACCAACACCAACTACAGTACATAGTTTCCTCTTTTTTATAGACTTGTAGGATAGTTCCAACCAGTGCCCACTTTAATTTATAATGGATCGCCAACTCATATTAGCATCCTCTTTTTTTTTTTTTGTAGTTATCATTGAGGATCACCCCTGGTTCCTCTTTTCTTTATAAGTGAGGACCACTTAAAACTAGTCTGCTCCTGTCAGTTATAATGAATTATAATTGAGATCCACTAAATTTATAGAATTTTTTTTTCTTAATAGCTGAGGACCACCTCAATTTATAGTCTCCTCTTTTCTTTATGACTAGGGACCACTTCAATTTATAGTGTTCTCTTTTCTTTATTAGGGACCACTTCAATTTATAGTCTCCTCTTTTCTTTATGATTGAGGACCACCTTAATTTAAATTTTCTTTTGTTTATGATTGAGGACCACCTCGATTTATAGTCTCCCCTTTACTTTATGATTGAGGACCACCTCAATTTATAGTCTCCTCTTTTCTTTATGATTGAGGACCACCTCAATTTATAGTCTCCTATTTTCTTTATGATTGAGGACCACCTCCAACTAGTCTTCTCCTGCCTGTTATAATGGAGGACTCCCAACAGTCAATCGAGCCGTGTGTTCAACGCGCGCAAAAAGAATGTCGTGCCTAGCTAGAAAGGTAACTCTGTCTGCCTGCGAATCACCCCGCACCCCGCGCGCAGTGTGACAGAGACCCTACGCTTTAGGCTTCACTAAACAACCACATCCAGTCCTTCAGACGACAGTAACACTTAGCGAAATATTTGAAGTACGGCAGAGATTTCTTTTTTTTTTTTTTAAACTGGTTATAATGTTAGAATCTAGATTGAGATCATTTCACTTGAGTCATAGTTTGTTTCGTTTGTTGGGAGAATTTTTTACAAATAACTTTAGATACTTTCAATTCTAATTAGTTAATAGGAAAAGTATTCAGTATAAGGAGACACGTTATTTCTAGTGATATACACTATTTCTATGGAGAAAATATTTTACTTGATGTTGTGATCAGTGGATAATATAATTAAAAGCTCACACTGTGCTGGATATTGAACTACGAAAGTCAAAGGTTTGTTATTGTTTGTTAATTTTATTTTTGGTTATAAACTTTTTCAATTTAATAAAAAAAAAAGGGGAACTGTCTTCTAAAGAATTTGAAGAATTCTTATTTATTTTAATTTTGTTTTTCTATCGGATATTTTTTTTCCTCTTGGTCTAAATGTAAGATATGAGGTTGAAATGTTGCTTGGGTCACTGATATGTATCAACTTCAGCAATGGATAACTGACGAGCAATCATTGACTGGAGAAATACTTTTTACCTTATACAAATTAACTTCTTAATGCTTTGCGATTACGTTCCAACGTTCAAGAGGTACTTAAAGTTAAGCAATAACTTGCCTATTTATAATCTACACACATTTGCTCATATAACTTCTAAAATTTTGTAGGCTACGTTTGTTCTAGTTTCATTTGCAATGATTAGAATGTAAGCGTTTATGAAAATTTAATGCACAGATCGTTAAAACAAAAGAGAGGTGAATTTAATAACACTTTGATTTTTGAATTCCCGTGTTTTATACTTTAATTGAGAGTTTAACGACTCGTGCTTTTATATTTTAATTGAGAGTTTAACGGCTAGTGTTTTATATTTTAGTTGAGAGTTACACAGCTTGTGTTTTATATTTTAGTTGAGGGTTTAACGGCTTGTGTTTTATATTTTAGTTGTGAGTTACACGGCTAGTGTTTTATGTTTAAATTGGGAGTATCAAGACTCGTGTTTTATGTTTAAATTGGGACAGGCACTCCAAGCGGCGACATTGAAGTCCGAAGACTGGACACACACTTTCGTATATAGAGTGTCTATAGATACAAGGATCTCAAGTTGACCAGGTCTGGCGACTGGCCTAGGGGAGAGACCTTTTGACATTTGGTCTTCTCTTGGCGTGATCGTCACTATCCTACTAGGCGCCCTGAAACGCCAGCCCCCTCATTCATGCCATGTGTTCTAAAACTCACTAAGAATTGAAAACAAACAATCTTAATACATAAATAGGCCTATACAGTGTATAGTTTGCTAGCTACCTACTGTAAACAAACACACCTTACTAGAACACATCAACAAATAAATTGTTGACATAATCCGTTTGACAGTAGTGATAGAGTTGAGGATGTTAAATATACACATTAAAATGGTCCTTTTGTTTTGTGTTGCCTCACGTGATGTGTTTTCGTTGCCCCGTGTGCTGTCTTTGATTTCATTGTCTTGCACCGTGTTAATTACTGACAATGCCACAGAATATTCTCGGCTTAAGCCAACATCAAAACTAATTGCACTGGTGAATACAAGAAGGTGTCGAAGACAATGTTCAATCTTAATTAGAGAATCTAGCTCATCGAGAATTAGTTTGTTGAGAAATTGTTCATGAATGTGATTCTGTTCTACCTGATGGAAATAATGTGTACTTAATGTTGGCTATACTAAGATGGCGTTCAAAACATTTCCTTTCGATTGTAATGGCGAATGAAGTACAAGATTCTTACGTAACTCTTTCAATTAAAAGCAAAATAATTTTCAAGGGTAAACCTAGATTTAAACAAAATAAAAAATAACAGTAAAACCAAGTACAAATCAAGATTCTGTTTTGTTGTTTCTCTTATCGTAAGCTTAGCTTTAGATTTCGTTTCAGCGCCAGCTAAAAATGGTTTAAAAAAATCCCTTCAATACGCCAAATTCTTCCCGCTAACAGAATATTTTGTTGGTGGGGTGACTGAAAACTTTTTTTAAAAATCGTTTTGGTCATTACTTTTAAATAAATTGTATTAATGACTTTCAACTAGGATAATGGAAGGTAAGACACGATATAAGTTAGTTTTGAAGCAAGAGATCTAATGTTGTGTTATTATTGAATGGAAGATTGATGACAGTGTTAAAAGCGTGGAAGATTGTTTTGTTGAAAGATGTGCAGTTCCATTAGAGGGGATTGTGTAGATGTAAACAAAGCTGAAAAAAAAAGACATATCTGCATGGAGTCATTGGTGTGAGATTGTTGCCATTTTGTTGACGAATGACAAGACGAATCAGCCAACGTTATGGTCCAATTAGATTACCATGAAGGTTAGGGTTAGGAGTGCTATTTTAATGAAAGCAAAATGGTTATGTATTTATGTAAGTGTGTGGTTTGAAAAGAGAGAGAGAGAGAGAGAGAGAGAGAGAGAGACAGTGACACAGGGGAGAGAGAGAGAGAGATGGGAAAGAGATGACATAATGTTTTTTAAAAATTCCTATTTTACAATGACAGGGTAGATTAAATAGTTGATTTTCTCAAATACAGTTGAAAAGGAGGGGGGGGGGGGGCAAAAAGCGGAGATAAAATATTTTATTATGGTATGTTTGAGGGTGTGTCTGTATGTGCGAAACAGTGTGTGTCTATGTGTATGTCTATGTGTATGTCTATGTGTATGTCTATGTGTATGTCTATGTGTATGTCTATGTGTATGCTTGTCTCTGTGCCTTTCAATTGAAACGTACGACACTTATATCTGGGCTAATTATACGCTTATATGGGGAGCTCTCGATGCAGTGAAGTTAGTACTGCCTAACTCTGTGTGATGTAGACACGCTTGTAGAAGTGTGCTGCAGACACGACTATGTGTACTTCAAACAAGTGTACTGCTTACACGACTATGTGTACTTCAAACAAGTGTACTGCAGACACGACTATGTGTACTTCAAACAAGTGTACTGCAGACACGACTATGTGTACTTCAAAGGTACGAGTACTGGAGACACAATTCACTATTTCGTCAGCACTACATTTGAAAAGAAAATTTCAGTATGCCTCCATTATATGTATACCATGCGTCTAGCATTGTAAAGAACAGTGGTTCCCAAACTTTTTCATGAACGGAACACTTCACACATTCTGACTATATAACGGATCACTTGCCTATTTTTTTAAATATTTTTTTTCGCGAGATAAATTCACGCGGTGGACTACTAGTTAATTATTCCAGTTATTTCCAGTAGTTCTTGGAACACCTATTCAGGCCTCGTGGTACACTAGGGTTCCACGGAACAGTTTGGGAAACCCTGGCATTGAAACGAACAAGGAAGAAACCTTGCTGGTCCGGCACAATTGTGTATCTCTAAACAATTGTTCACCCCTACAGCATAACTTTGTTATTGTTATGCATTTAATAGTGCATGTTTTTACTGCTAGAGAATAGATGTAGGGCATAAATGGGTAACAAAGGAACAATTCCAAGCGAGGCTCCTATGAATGGTACTTCAGGAGGTGGGAACACGGACAGTGTCTGTCAAAGGAATATGCAGAAGATTGAAACACAATGGCGATAAACATGGATATATGTAACCCTGTCCGGCAGGGTTACATATATAAGTATGTTTATTATGTGTTCTAACAAAAGAACAGACGCAGACGACGAAAAGAAAATGTAAATCGACCACATGCGGACAATGGTTTTGCTTGCCCTGGTTGTGGCAAAATATGTAGGTCACGGCTGGGGCTGCACAGCCACGGGAAATACTGTATTCCTCACTAATCTTCGGACTCGAAGACAAGCCTTATTTATATTTTATTTATTATGTGTTCTATACAGTCGTTTACCCATGCAGCAGTAAATCTTTGTTAACACAATCACGACTTAAGTATTTGAATTCAGCCTTTATTGTATTTTTAAAAAATCGGTAAAAAAAATAGATCAAGCTCGTATCTCTTTCGTATATAAAACAGGGCGATTTTTGTTGTAATTTTTTTTTCTTCCTATGACTCATTTTGTGATTGACCACCGTGTCCACGCTGTGGCAGCGCCCTAGTCAATTGCCTCCCTCTCGCCTTTATCTTTACCCCCCGACCTGAGCTCAACATTTCTCGCATGAACGTGCTCCGTTGTGGCGCGTAGGGCGAACGGTTTTTCTATCTTAGAGAAAGGGGAGCTAGCCACCTACAGGATGAAGCGAGCGAATGCACAAACCTTCTCTGCCGCCCCCACCCCATAGCCACAGACACATTTATCCGTCCCGCCATAGGATATGTTTGTTAAAACACCGGCTCACGACGCCGTCTGCCGGCCATTTTACTCGCACGTGAGTTGATAGGTTTTTATGTTCAATCGCCGTTTTTTTTTTAGTGTGAGGCGTCTCGCGCCCCTATTCGATCCCCTCTCCGTTTCAAACTTTGATTGTGGGAGTCGCGCCCTTGTTTACGGCTGCGGGGGCTTGGAGCTGGGGGCTGGACCACTTTGGTGACTGGGTTATAAGCGACGTATGTAGGATGGACACTCCAGTGCGAACACAATTAGTTTGACGGACCACTTCAGGACATCTGCTTCCTTCGCAGTGTACTTTGTCATTCTTTAGTTTCAAAAGAGTTCTATCTTCTCTCATTAGATTTGGATTGTGACCAACTTCACAGTGCGACCCGTACGCTAAAGTATGTATACTAAGTGCTGTTAAACACGTGTAGTTGAAGTCATGCTTAGTTCGTTGTATTATGTGTGTTTTTAGTACATATACAGTGCTACTTTTCTTGACTTTACGAAAACACTCCTCGAATGAAAATAGTTTGTTCTATAAATAGTTTCGGTAAAATCCGAACTCGAACGACGACCTTTCTACTCTCTGTATTTCATTCTTTTTGTAAAATGTTTTATACGTTTTTTTTGTTTTTTTTTTATTATTGCTTTTATATAGCGCTACTTTCATGCTTATAGCATGCTCAGAGCGCTTTGGCCCAATCTCATTTGTGGACCAGTGGGGGGGAGGGGGTATCTAGGAGTTGGTTTCCCGTGCTGCCTTTGGGCGCTCAGTAAACACAACTCTGCCCGAGTCGGGTGTCGAACCTCGAGCCCCCTTCAAGCAAGCCAAGCTCAAGCCGCACTTAGCCTCTCGACCACGCTTCCCATTTGTAAAATGTTTTACATGTTTCGGAAGTTCCTTCAGAGTTGAAGATAGTTACTTCCTAGTCCAAACCTCCCGCGGATGGCTGCCTGGTCGAGCGGTTTGCACGCTGGACTGTCGTTTGGTTTTATCGATGGTCCCGGGTTCAAACCCTGCCCGCTCCCATCTTACGGGAGGAAAGTGCAAAAAGACTTATGTAGAACTTAGGGACTTATAAAGTGATCTTCTAATGTAGAAACTAGAATCACAGATAATCTTTTTGCATTATTTTTAAAAAAGCAATAACCACAGAACACGTATGAGACAGTGTTTTGATAGACTGATATGGTTGATTCGAATTACTTAGGTTAATTTAATTATTTAATGATTTCTTTTGAACTCCGCCAACCTGTCAGAAATACTGTATTCAGGACTCACTGAAAATATCAATGACTGTGCAGAGACTTTGTCCAAACTCCCAATGCTTGGGATCATTGTTTATATTTCTTACGTAGTGATTCGTTGCTTAAATATTTTGTTATTTGTAATGATATCCCATATCATATATTATTAACTTTTAATCCTTATTAATATAATTGTATTACTTAGCCGTTAACAAAATACAGCATTCATCAGAACATCTTCATTATCCTGTAAGACATGATGTACAATAATGCATTACACGTAACATAATATTACAACATGTATGTGAAAGGTACATTCATACAACTGTCTCACTCAAACTGTGGGGCTGACATGCCTTCAAGGACACATGCTAAAAAAAAAATGGGCCTGTGTATACTCATTTGCATAAATATAAATTTGTGTATACCTATTCACGAAGATACTATTTGTTCCAGTCATTTTTATCTCTTTCATATGGAAGAATACTTACAAGTTTTTGTCAACATTGTATCAAGCATGGGCTACTTCATATTAAAAAAAACAAATCCTATAATGAAAGGAAATCTACAATGAACGCCACGTTTAAATTTCCAGTCTTCGTTTCTTTGTCCTGTGGAGTAGCTAGGTCAACTTAACTCTTTAACTTCTAAAAAGTGCACCGCTGTAAAGTAATGACCCGCTGTAAAGTAATGCCCCGCTGTAAAGTAATGCCCCGCTGTAAAGTAATGCCCCGCTGTAAAGTAATGCACCGCTGTAAAGTAATGCACTGCTGTAAAGTAATGCCCCGCTGTAAAGTTATGCACCAGTTGGAACAATTTAGTCTTTTAAAATTCTGTCGCGATCCTAATTTCGGTTAATTTTTTTTGAAAACTCCTTCCTGTATGGTGGTCCGTTAAGTTTTGTCCAGTAAATGACCAAGGTGTAACTAATGTAAAATCCTAACCAAAAAAGTTATACTAGGGGGCAGATAAGGCAAAGTTTATAGGTACTTTCCAGCTCAACGGGCAGATGAAATTAAGTTTATGGACACTTTTCAGCTCAGCTGGGACAGATAATTCAAAGTTTAAAGGTACTTTTCAGCTCGGCTGGGACAGATAATTCAAAGTTTAAAGGTACTTTTCAGCTCGGCTGGGACAGATGATGTAAAGTTGATTTGTTTGTTTGATTTACGATCAGCAGCACAAAGACATGTAGATCTAGCTAGTAGAGGTTGTTAGACTTGTCCCTAAAGTTCTGTTTCGTACTGAATAGACCGTAGTGTGTGTATTGTAACCCTAAAACAAACTTAAGACCCTCAAAAAATAATTTGACCAACTCTATTAAAGCTATAGTATTTTATGGATCTAGGCTTTGTTTACAATGTTGACATTAGACAAAATCGAAAAGTTTAAGAACTATACTTTGCACTTATAGTTTTTTACTTAGACTCATGAAGATACAAAATATATTCTATTGATTTCATTATTTAATAAAATCAAACTTCAAATTTGTGTTTCAAATGCATTTTTACATAAATTCGTTCCCTATATCTGCGAAATTAGAATTCCTGACGTACATGCTTTCATGAGACATTACGCGAAATGTTACACATCTCTCTATTCCTAGGTCTAATACTGTAATTCAACTCTAAGATAGAAATTCTCTTCGCAAAGATAGTTTTATAATTAAACACTTGAACTAATTATAGTCCATTCATTTCATATTTTAATCAAATTAACATTCAAATTTGTTTTTCTAAAGCATTTTTAAATGAGTGCAATTCTATTCTTAATATCGCGTGAAATCTGGTCAATTAGCTATTTTCAGCTCCAATCAAACATTTTTTTTTATTCATAAATTCATGCATTCGCTTCACTTATAACGTTATAATTTTCTTTAATTGTTTCCAATGCACTATACAAGTGACTACATCAGTAATACGCAAGTTAAGACCCGCGGGTAGCGGGTAATATCTGTCTAGTATTGATATAAAATATACCAATAATAAATCTTCTTCTTGTCTTTTACATAGACATACCTCGTATGTAACTCCAGTCTCATATCTCTGTTTCACCAGCTACCAGCTTATTGCACATCCATCCGCCTCGAAGTAGAAAACTGTCTGTCGCAAGGAAAGCAAATACAAAATATTAAATAAGCGAAATGTCAAGAACGAAATAATTAATCCCGAGGGGGGGGGGGCTTACTTTCTTGGAGCTTTTCATACGGTTTTGTTTAAATCTATCTACTTTCTATCAATGTCTGTCCCATACTTTCCCGGGCTGTTTTCTTTTCATATAGCCACCACGGACTCAAAACAACATAAACACATGCAATTATCACTAACCAACTTAATACACACAAATAATTGTATAACCGCTGGAATATATATATATATATATATATATATATATACACACACAAACACATATATGCATATCAAATAGCATATACATACTATATATAAAACATAATACACAGAATGCGGCACCAGTGGAAAGAGCAGAGTTATTACTGGAGCATTGCTGGAATGAATTCCTGTTTCTCAATTATTCACTCCAGTCAACAAGTTCTCTATAAGTTAGCTAAGACACAGCCTGGTGTTTTTTAAAAGGGTTATTATATAAGCCAGTGCCATTTCAACAGTTAATCTATAATCCCCTAAGTAGTCTGTTTGTCCTCAGTCAGTCACTATTGCTGGCCAATGAAAAGAACTGCTTGCCGGTAACAGAGGGAACTGATTTGCGGTTTCTTTTGCTTGCCCCCGAGCTGCGATCGCTGTTTTCTGTCGCCACGTGTCGCTTGCTGTTTAGACCACCTGTTTCTTTGCGGTATTGACGAGTGTCAATAGCTGGAATGTGGACTTTTGTCTAGCTGTGTCTATTTCTGAACAGCAGGTGGAGCTGTACTGGGAACCTTCGTAACGAGCATAGCGACGTAATGGTCGGGCAATTGGGGCGTTGACGGGGATTCAAACCCAAGCCGTAGAGTTCGGATCAATGCTAAAATAAAAGGCACATTCGGAGCAATAGAGATGAGAAGAAAGAGGCCTGCTTGATCAAGCTTCATCTGAAATGATACGCTTAGAGATAATTGTATGTAACACAAACGTATGCCAATGCAAATACTAGCACAAAGAAAGTGACACAGGCCAGATGTTTAGTCTATAACAAGAGAGAAACGATATGAGCCTGTTGATGGTCTCTAGGAAAAAGAAACATAAGACACACGTTACAATTGACACCAGGATTTAAGTCTATGGTCTATACAGAAATTATCCTATCTAGTCTATACTGAGGATGTCTATCTTTAGTCTATACTGAGGTTGTTCATGGGCTTTAAGACCCTAAACGAAACTCTTAAAAAAAAAACACGTTGGCTCATACTGTCTAGTCCTGTGGCATGCACTACGGATCGTCTCGAGTTCTCTCCCTGTCCACTGCCAGGCATGCAATGTTTGAAGCACATACATTACCACAGACCTATATATATATTATATATTATACCTAGACTGGACATGAAGATCCTTTAACACAATAGAAGATGTCTTTAAAATGTTTTAAAAAGTTGAACAAGGCGTTGTTTTGTAGAGTAGTTATTAGAAGTACAGTTTGTTTCTTTTTCAACCCTAACCTATGTAACATATATAATTTATTTTTACATCTAGATCTAGTAATTGAACATCAAAAAATTAGAACTCTCTCGTCTCATAATTATTATTTTTCAATTTTAGATACATAATCTAAAGAGATCTAGGTAATCTATTTAAATGTACATAAGATAGGACATAAATGTAACATAAGATACATATCTAGAATTTTCAAAACAATATGTTAATGGAAACAAACAGGAAATGGCTTTATTTCAAGGATTTACGTGAATATAGGCTATAGTCCAGTGAATAATACATAACAATCATAGACATAAATAAATATAGACTGGAAAAAAGGAAGTAACTTCATGTAATTTGAAAACATGTATATCTATTGAATTCGGATTTCCGAATTATGAAAAATTTAAAAATTGCATGATCTTCAGTCTTAGAGTTAAAAAAAATTTAAAGACATAAAATAAAGTACACACAATTGCAATTCACAAATTTTCATTTCATAAAACTCTCTTATTGGCCAGTCTATATTTATTCATGTCTATGATAATAGACATTATATATATATATATATATATATATCTAGGTTTGTGAATTGATCAATCGGCGATAAGAATTTGTTTCCGTTTTCCAGTCTAGATAATATAATATGCATAGTTTGTTTACAATACTTGCACAATAACACATAAGGAAAGTAACACATATAACCTAAATTACACAACCGCTTCATCTCACCCTTGTGTTACCGGATGTCAACGGTCAAAGACTAGGTCACACTCTTTCACGCTAATGCGGAAGTATATGTTTCCCCTCTCCCAATTGTTGTATACCCGCTACAGTACCCCCCCCCCCCACTGACTTTCCTACTCCCTTGAGGCATTTCGCATTTACCTTCCAGCATTTCAACTCCCAGGTATTCCCGTGTTATTATAATGATATTGTTACACCTCTAGTGTGCATATATTGGCACCTTAAAATCCCATATGAAATCATTTACCCTCTTTTCGTTCTAGTATTCGTATATATAGTATAGCATGTAGAGCAATTCATCCTTGGAGTTATTTTAATTATCGTAATTCTTCGATTAGCTTTTAAGTACAAGAGTTTTCTTTAACCAGGGGCATCCCATTCATATACATTGATATATACGAAGTAGCCGAGGACAATGTTGGACTGTAGAAACAAGTAGATTCATGTAACAACAATCGTGTTTGCGTTTGAGTGAAGAGAGGCTAGGATTAGCTCCCATGATACCCGAGTCAAGGGAGGTAAATGAGACAAGTTTCTCAAGTTTTTATTTCCAATGAAAGGTGTATGTTTTTTTTTTTTTTTTTTTTTTTTTTGTCTTTCATTTTATGCCGTTCATTTGGACATCTTAACTCCGGAAGATCATGATTCAGTCTTTCATCCTTGACTGTGGCCGCTACAAGACAAGTTTTTATACCCAGTCGTGTGTGCAGCCAGACAAATATACGCTAGGTTTTTTTTTTATGTTGGAAGTATCTAACAGCGAGAACAAAGGGAGGAAATTATAAGTCAATATACTATAAAGTAACGTTCCTGGGGAACTTCAAATATTTCTTTGAGAACGTGATCTTTTGATTCCTTCCACGAGAAGAAGAAATACAAACTTAGACCTTCATTTCATCCGATTACAGCTTTGGATAGCCCATCAGTTTTGCCATTACAAAGTTTACGATCTTTTGGAGTTTCTAAACAACACATACAAAAAGGTCCCATCAGAGAAGTTATGTTACTAAAACTGTACCGACTTACTCTCGAACTCTTCCCCAGAACTGCAATAACTACGCCCTAGTCCAAACCTAAAAAGGACTGATGGAAGCGGGCAGGTTTCGAACTGGAAACCATCGTGAAGACATTCTGAAGCGATCACGACCAGGTCGGTCAGATTTTAGGTGCGTAGATCTAATGGACACGTGAAGGAAGTGTTTAGAGAACTTGTAGAGTGGACAAGTGAAGGAAG
>JADKLZ010000130.1:28080476-28091756 GCA_021533235.1 Biomphalaria straminea | reverse complement strand
ATATATATAGCTCCTCCTTCGTGTTCGAAGATGAGCACATTTCTCATTTCCTATGGACTCGAAGATGGCTGTAAAGTCCAATCCTCGCTTTAAAAAGCCGACCGCATGTGTGGCATGGGTGGGTTTTGTCAGTTTCAGATGAGCATACTGCTTCTCTCTGCTTTCTGTTGGTTCGGCGCTCTATCGCACTGGCCACTCTTCTTTCTTCAAATCTTGAGACTCCGAGACAGCTTCTCGCCAAGCGGAGCGATCTAGAGCTCGCTTGTATTGGCCGCCTTGGCAGCGCTTTCCTGTACATAATTCTCCATACAGAAGTCGCTTAGGAATGTGATTGTCTGGCATGCGGACTACATGTCCCGCCCATCGGAGTTGGGACCTTTTTACTGTCGCATTAACACTGTGCATGTTGGACAGCTTTAAAATTTCTGTGTCTCGTATGTGGTCAGACCATCGCACCTTATGGATACTCCTTAGACAGCGTAGATGGAAGGAGTTTAGCTTTTTGGTGTGGCGGGAGAATAGGTCCATGACTCTGATGCATATAGGAGTGACGGGAGAACTACAGCACTGTAGACTTTCAGTTTTGTGGTTAAACTGAGTCATCTCCGTTGCCACACTTGTTCTGGAAGTCTGCCAAAGACTGCACAAAGAACATTAATTATAAGCCATACCTGGCTCTACTTTGTTGGTTCTAATTATATGCTCTTATTTGCTCAAATGAAACTTTTAAATCCGACTCTCTGTGCACGTCCAGTGGAACAATGAATACGCTGTAACAATCAAAGGTGTCCCGAAGTAGATTGAACCCAATTAGTCAGTCATACATCAACTTAAAATAATAATAATAAAACATTTAAAATGCGAATAAAGTGTGTATAAAACTGTGTTTTGAAGAGCCACAGTAATGCTTCAAAGACCGTTGTGTACGTAACATGGACTCCAGGGATCTTGTAACCATACGATATTTCAGTAATGCTGTGATGGATGTTCCTTGACGTACTATCGGCTGGTGAACCAGGTAATACACTGGGTGTCGTGCAGTTCCATTGCCGCTTTAACGAAATGACTCTAACACTTCAAACGAACTAGCAGAGATTACAAAAAAATCACAATTAAGTGTTCCTATTTCGAATCTTGCTTTTCGCAAAGGTTACACTTACGTAAGCCATCAAACAAAGACCAAAGAAAATGCTGCTTCATGAGGCGGGTTTTTTTAAAAACAATTAGAGATGGAGCATCCCCATGTCTCCTTTGTAGACTTAAATATACCTTTGACGTTTCCCAAGAGTTTTAAATCATACATTTCGTACAACTTTCAAACGCCACTAACAACTTCTGTTATCAAGTAAACAAGATTCCCTCCTCTCGAACTAATATGCAAAACCCCTAAGTTTCTACGCCCGTGAATCTTAATAACCTACCTAAGGTAAACAGGGCAATGTAGTTTCAAAGTATTAGCTTACAACGTCTTACATAACTGTACACACAGAGGCTCACACTCACACATTTGCAAATAACACATAACACCACACACAGGCTCACACTTACACACACGAAACGTACACATAACATCACACACAGACTCACACGTACACACACGCAACGTACACAGACAATGACAATGTGTAAATATGTTTAGCCACCAACATCTTGCCTTTTTTTTTTTCTTTGGTATGCTCCAAGTCATCGATCTTGTCATTTGATTCTATATTTAGACACATCGGTGTAATCAAACCACGTGACCAGGTGAATTATTTGCTGAGATGCTAAGTCATTATACAGTCAGGGGTGTATCCAGTTTGATCGTGGCCACTGGTGCATATGTCCTCTTCTATTGGCGTAAACAAAAAGATTATGTTTAGTTTAAAAAATTGAAAACGTTTTTTTTTTTTTAAATAAGAAATGTTGCGTTTACGGAGAAAATAGGCAAAACGTTGGTAAGTTTAAGTTTAAGACCCATCAGTTGGAATCAAAGAGGTGCATTTACCTTGAAATCAGGAAAAAACATTATTTACAGATTGAGAGTGAGACGTTTCTGCGTCTCAAAAGACATTTTCAAGAGTCTTAGCAGACAGTTTTGAGAGCCAGCAGACATTTCTAAGGATCTTTTCAAGGTCATAGGAAATATATCCCCGTCTTCAGAGACATTTGATTTACTTCCGGGAGGTCAAATAGTGGATTAGGCGTGTGTGTATTTAAATATTTACTCGGTTAAAATGGTTCACAGATCTTGTTTTGAAATTCGGAGGTGGATTAAAACGGAAAGTCGACAGTACCCAAATCGCCTGATTTAGAGGCTAAACATTAATTAACAAAAAATGCATAAATCACTGATGTACACCTTAAAATAATACAATACTGAAAAAGACATAAGGACTAAGGTGTATTTATTATTCCAAACATATATGCAAGAGTAATCTTTCTTCCCTGTCGCCATTAGAATATGGAACAAGTTGCCTGAACCAGATAGAAAAAAAAAGTATGGCTTAGTAGAGCTTAGGTCTCAAACATGCAGGGCTACATTAACAGTTGGAAACGTGTAGATGGTAATTATCTTCTTTCATAAAGAAAGCTATGGAACTTATAAGATAAGGACAATTTGTCGCTATAAATTATACAATTAATATGTCGATATGTCCCATATTAGACTTCAAAATCGCTTACTTCCCTGTAACATAGGACCCAGTGAGTGATTGTGATCTGAGTGGGACAGGAATTATCGAAACAATGAAATAATTCTTTTTAAAAAAAAATTCCTAAGTCATGTGGGGAAAAAAAAGTGAACTCAATTCATAAAACAGAAAAAAAAAAAAGTTTCATTTAAGGGTTAATTAACAAAAATAATTTTTTTTTTTTTACTTTTCAAGATTCTCGTGGACTAATTATAATACTAGTTTTGTTTTTTTAAATTAGTGTAAAATAGTCTCATACCATGTCTCTACAGGTACACTGGTCTTCCCTCCTCCATTTCCAAAGTATCTTGATACTCTTCAACTTACACCCACCTGTTCATTGTTAACTCTGTATATATGCACCCATCTTACTGTTTCGCCAATGACTCTAGACAACAAGATATCACCTAATCACGAGTGCTCAGAAATGACTTTAGAAAATCTTGTTTTTGTTTTCGTTCAGTCGTAATCTGAGATTTTGATCGAGATCGAGATTTACTAGTTTTTTTTTTTTTTTTTTTTTTTAATAATAATTAGAAACACAAGACTCGCTCTTCTAAAGCGTGTCTTGTTTCTTTTATGTTGCTTTCGTTCAGTACTGGATTTAAGAAGTTAGTGCCATTGCTTTGTAAGCAAATTTAAATTATAAATAGTTGGCCTACGTATTTCAGATCATGCTAGTGTTATGCTGGGAAATTTTTTTTCCGAAGTGCATACATTTGACCAGTTTTTTTTTTTTGGTATAATTTAATAATAAAATGAAATTTAATAATTTTAAAATCTATTCCTACTGTATATGACAATGATATATTAAAATACAAATTCTTATTTTATTTTTTGGAATTTTGTAACAATACATGTGCATTTAACGTATACTCTAGAATCTAGATAGATAAATGTAAAAGAAAGAGAGTATCTTACCTTTGTTTGGGGGCGGACAAATGCCAAAGTGATCTTACTGATACTAAGTAATAAACAAAAATACAATATATTTGTTTACAACAGATGAAACACTGCGAATGAGTAGTAAAACAAATATTTAAATCAAAATGACTTCAATAAATAACAAAGCAGTCTTTCTGAATTTTAAATCAAATGTCTTGTCCAGTGGCACAAGGTTGTGTCGACATGTCAGCTGGATAGGAGAATGAAAAGTAAAACAAAATATGATTGAAGGTTTTGATAAGGAGAAAAGTCTGAGTTAATAGTAAGACTAACAAAACTAGATGGACGTTTTTTTTCTCTAAAAAGCCTTCGTCAATAGGGACAGGATTGTATCTCAATCATTTTCTTCAGTAAATTACTAAACCAAGCCACTGCCAGCCCCTTGTCAGATGGAAGTAACAATAGAGTTGTATTCTTTGTACTTGTTTGAATTAGAACATAAAAACTAATAGTTTCATTATCAACTTTTTTTTATATTTCTTACATGTCTCATTATTTTATATTGTTTATTTTTCCAGAGGTCTCATCACAACTACGTCGTCCAGACGCTTAATTAGGAAGTAAATAATTCAAAGTTGTAGCAAGTGTTATTGGGGGTATGCAAAATTCTAATTCCGGACTAAAGAAAGGAACGAACCCATTTCCTTCAGAGAACAAGTCTAAACTTGTCTGTATGACACATTTGACATTTCAAAGAACGAAAGGTAAATAGTGATTGTTTTGTTGTTGTTGTTGTTGTTGTTTGGGCTTATAGCTCATTGCACTTCCTTTGTAAGAATGTATACAGATTCATAGAATATATATATATATATAATGTATCAATCCAAACTTGGGGTGACCAATGGATGGGTATTATAATAATAATAATAATAATAATCTTTATTGTCCGTAAGGAAATTTGTCTTACAATTTGTGCATTATACAAAACAAAACATTATTAAAAAAAAATGTACATTCACACCAGACTCACTCACAATTAACATATGAAAAGTTTACATAAGATTGGTTCTATTTAATGATCTGATTGCCAGAGGAACAAAAGAGTTTTCTGTCTGTTTGTCCTTGCTATCGGTGTCTTGTATCTCTTTTGTGATGGTAAAATAGCAAAATCCTGACCCAAAGGGTGATTTTTTATTTCTAGAATCTTCTTAGATTTTGTGAGGATGTTTGCCTCAAACAGCTGCCCTAATGGGGTTTGCTTTTTGCCAATGACCTTACCAGCAGCATTTAGGATTCTCTGGAGTTTATTTTTATTCTTAGTGCTTAGATTGCCATACCTGGCAGTGATATTAAAATGTAAAATATTGCGATGTGAGCGTGATAAAACATAGCCAAGGCCTTTTCGCTAATATTAAAAGAGGACAGTTTTCTCAGTAATCGTAGTCTTTGCTGCCCTTTTTTTGCTGATATAATTAGTGTTTGCTGTAAAATTTAATTTATTGTCTAGGATAGTACCAAGGTATTTAAAAGTTTGCACTATTTCAATGGTCTCTCCAGCATTATGCATTCATTTAATTGGATGAATTTGGAGCGTCCCAAGCAGCTGCACGCGATGTATGGCACTACATAGGAGTCTATATCTAATCATATAAATTGAGTATCTTTTAAATAAAACTTTTTTTCAGGCATCTGTGCAAAAACTTTATTCTTCATAACAAGATGAAGAAAAGAAAATATCACATTTAAATGTATATTTGAAAAGAAGTATGTAATCGTTATTGAAGATGTCAACGATATAGATTCAATCCTAGATCGGTATGCATGCGTTCATGTGCGCTATCTCCCCTGCCAAAGTTATAATTAGACTGGTGTAGACATGTCTCCTATTTTTATAACACTATTAAAGATATCCGCTGCGCAACCGGAAGGAGTTGAGGCCTCCTCCTCCTGTCCTTAGTGTCAATGTTCGCCGGCCCTCGCCCTAAGGTCTGCTCGGATTATGCAATAAAAGGTCAAAGGGGTCCGCCTAACGGAGACTGTTAAACGCGTGACCTTTCCCTGCCTCCTAATTGCAGTCCTCCCGACTCCTATCGAGTGACCCTCCCAATAGTCTCTTCCGACGTAGCAGCAGCGTTACAGCAGTCATTTCCTTAACATCAGAGGCGGCGCTTTAAGGTCCTAAAACAAATGTCATCTGCGATAAGGCCCGGGTATTATAAGGATCCCCCACGTACATTATAAGGATCCCCCATTTCCATTATAAGGATCCTCCACTTCCATCGTAACTATCCCCCACTTACATTAAAGGAGTCCCCACTTCCATTATAAGAATCCCACACTTCCATTATAAGGTTGCCTGTTTCTTTGGCCAACGGTTAACGAGCGAGGTGTCGTGTGGTCAGCACAATGACCAACCGCCTTTACTTTTCCCCAACAAAAGTCAAGAACCCATCAGGGGCGCCCTAAAAATCCCGAGATTCAAAGTCCCAGTCTTCACCGAGATTCGAACCCAGGACAACATGTTCGGAAGCCCGGAGCTTAACCACTCAGCCACCGTTTTTAAGGGGAAGTTTGTTTGATCAACAATGGCACAGAGTCAGCGTGCCATACTTTCTTACAAGGTCATTGCAAGTCGATCATTACAAAATAGACAAAAAATAATTATTATAATTCAATAAATATGGGGGGGGGGGTGGAGGGAGCTAAGACTTTTATTCATTGTAAGCCGTCTGGCCGTGTGCAATGCTCTCAGGAATTTCATCTCGATCGTCCTTGGTCATACCCTGCCCGCTGCCGTCCCCCTCGTCCTGCGGAAGGTTTGGGATGGGATGTAATTCTCTTCTGAAGGAACATCCGAAACATGTTATACAGTAGTCAATATCAATAAGTTCAGATACTCTGCAAACTTACTATTTGTTACTATCTTATACTTTCAGTGATAAGTTTGTTTATTTTACAGTAAGGGAAGAATGTGAAGAATGATAAAGTAAGATATTAAATAAAACAAAGCCTGGCTTACATTGGTATAAATCTATATCATTGGGGCTTCTGACTGCATTCCTAGTTCGACGCCCCTGCCCAGCAAGTTATAGTAAAATAAAAAGCAAAGAAAGTGTGAGACCTTTTTCTTCACTCGTGCTTCTTGTTTTCACTGTGTGTTGGTGTATGTGTTGAAGTTATCCATAGCAGACGTTATCACACACAAGCTCCGGAGATAGCTAGACCACTTCCTACGCTTTCTCCCGCCCTATCAGCCACTCTAATACACTATGCATCAGGTCTATTGAACTCCTTCCCAATATCACCCCCCCCCCTCTACCTTCAAATTTTGACAGAAGTAACAAGTGACGCTGCAGACAGCCGTGTTGTCATTGCTCGTCATCATGTCGGCGGCGTCAAATTGCGCTGTCATTATCTATATAAAAAGGCTCCAGGGAAGGCGATCTACTGTGAGGCAGAAGGCAAACACCGCTCGGGGAAATCCCGGTCATAGGAAGCTCTCCCCACCACATGGGCGTAGTGAGGTTTTATAAGCTTTTCATAAAACTCAGACATTGAATAATTAACGGAGTAGAGGAGTCTGTGGATATTAATTGAGTGCAACGATATTGTACATACGTACTCATGTAATACTGTTATGCTCGACTGGGACATACCCGTTATAAATATGAAACCAGAATTATAACTGAAAATACTTTGTCAAAGGTAAAGTACACCGCATATAGTGAGTGACGCATTGAACGTAAGTTTCTTCGACTGATGGTTAACGAGGGTGTCATGTGGCCATCACAACGGCTAACCGCATTTACTTTCCCAAGCGTATTGTCAGGCTTGTTTTCACTGTGTGTTGGTGTATGTGTTGAAGTTATCCAGGCAAGAAATAGTTACACTCAGGGATGTCCTAAAAAAAAAAGTCTTCGACGGAATTCGAACTTACAAGCACTCGGTACAGAAGCCAAGCGGCTTGCTACTAAGCCATCACGTCTATTTAGTCTAGTTCATAATTTTAAAAAAAAAAAATACCCCTAGCTATTGGGGATTTTAATAATCAATGTTAAGTACAGTAATCTGCTAGTTTTTTTTTTTTTAAGATCAAGTTTACGTTTTTTAAACAATGAAATACAGAAAAAGAAAAAAAGAAAAAGCAATTAAGAGAAATGTGGAGGGCGATTCAAGAAACCAAATCAAAATATGAAGAAAATGAAAATAGGAACGTTGCGATGGATATCTAAAAAGACAAAATTGTCAATGTCAAGGAAGCCATATTGCCAACTAAAAAAGTATTAAATTATTCTGTGCTACCATCTGAACCGGGGGTGCCGGGTTCGAATCCTGGTGAAGACTGGGATTTTTATTTCGGGATTCTTGAGCGCCCTTGAGTCTATCTGACATTAGCTGGGGAAAAGTAAAGGCGGTAGGTCGTTGTGCTGGCCACTTGACACCCTCGTTTACCGTAGGCAGCACAATCCGATGCCCTTTACATCATCTGCCCTATTGACCACATGGTCTGAAAGGGAAACTTTACTTTTTTTTTTTTTTACAATCTAAAGAGTTTAGAAATGTGATTGCTCAGTGCTAACAAGTGCATAAAAAGTAGCACATAGCTTACCCACACTTCCGCATTCTGTACACTTGATACAACAAAAAAGTTTGCTATAAAACTCTTGTAGAAAATTCAGCTTTCATCTTGCTGTATTGTCTCCTAGAATCGATAACAACAACAACAACAAAATATAAAATCCTTGCAGGGGGCAAGGAATATGACCCTTGTGCCCGCTTAATTAAAAAAAAACAACAAAGAAAAAACAACTAATATTCAGCTTGAGGGGGGCCCCCTCCGAAGTTTTTCTGATATCGGCACTGTTCAGTTATCCAAAAGATGCACTTAAAGGGCCAATATTTTCCCGGATGTGGATAAGTCCCTGCATTGAGGGGATTATTCTGGAATTTAAAAAAAAATAATAGGGGGTGGGCTTGAGAATGGCCGCAAATACCCGATATCAACATGTAGTCCTTGAAATTTATGACTGCAGTGATATCTGCACCCTAACAAATATTATCCAATCTCTCAGTGAAGACTTAGTGGGATCCAAGGCAGGTCTGTCTACAGAGTGTATTGTTTCCAGGATCTACTGGAGCTTGTGTACTCGGGGAACAGAAGTTTGTGGAAAATATATGGCTTTCATTTCCAGACCCCACCCCCCTTTTTTTTTTTAAAGTAGGCCAAGGTATTTTTAAATATTATAAAAAAAATGTTTAGCAAGCAATATTTCGAAGTATTAGAGATTGAATACAGTTAACGAAATGAAGAACTATTAGTCAAATATAATGTAAATTAATACACTATAAGAAACTACCATTTTAAAAAGTGGTTATTAGGTTTCTAGATTACGATACCGCAGATGTTTTTAACGATTATAATTAGAAGCACTAACTAGACATACGAAATAGGTTTGAAAAATTTGCATAAAAGACAGCTGTGGATTTCTTGCACCTTAACTTGCACTTTTATAATTACTCAGGTAATTTTCTTTTGTTATTTAACACGATCGCGGATGAAATTCAAAACAAAACAAAAAAAAAATATAAAAGAGGGGCGGTGGGAGGGGAACGAAAACTATTTCGATAAAGTGGTTTAATATAGTTCCGCACACAGTTTTTGTTTTCTGGGAATTCTTTTTCGCCCTCCATTGGTCCATTATCGCATTCTTAAGATAGGACTGGAGTTCCTTGGTGCTCATTGATACAATCGATACTATAAATAGTGTTCGGATAACTGACTGTCCCAAATCGACGGGATCGTCACGGCGTGATTAGTAAACAAACGCCAATAAGTGTGGTCTCCTTAAGACAGTGTTGGAGTTGAGTGCCGATGCATTGCTTGAAATGAACAACAAAGGTAATCGTTAGTTTTAAATCACTTTGATGTGACAAGCGTATTTAAACATGTCAAGATTTCACAAAGCCTCGTAGCCTTAAAGCTATACTAACTATAACGATTTAAACAGTTATGTCTATAGCGATGTGTAATGTTATATCTATAGTGATATTACATTTATGTATAGAGTAATGTGTAATGTTATATCTATAGTTTTATTCTATAGTGATATATAAAGTTATATTTTTTGTGATACATTTAATGGCATTCCCGATGTTAAATTTACGTTTTGAAACGTATGTATTCAAATGGAAGTTCTTGTTGATTTATACTCACCTAGTGTGGTCTATGAATGATAATCTTGCAGCCAAGCAAAGTATACTGCCATTTCATGTTTAAATCTAAGAAATTAATTACAATATAATAAGCTTATCGCCTAACATTTCTTTAAACCCTATCTAGGTCGAAAACCCAAAGCAACTATTCGCTGTTTAAAAAAAATATCAAAATGTTATGTATATTATTAGCCAATGAAAGGAAAGCCAGCAGCAATTAAAAGTAATAGCCGCCTTTACGGAGGATCTATTAAACAAACTTAGTTTCGTACTTTGAAAGACATGCCATGTAAATGATGAGCTCACCAAGAAAACGTTTACCATCTGTTAGTGTTACATGTAATAAATGTACATGTGCCCCCCCCCCCCCCCACTTCACGTAGATCCGTAGCCCCAACGTATTAAAGTGTCCATTCTCCTGCTGCAAGAGAGAACAAAAAATAAGATAATCTAAAAATCACTTCCTGCTTCGACAGGATCAGATTGTTTCGTCTGAAGATAAAGTCCGTATTTTTATGTCGTTAATTGTGTGTGTGTATGTATATGTGTATATATGTGTGTGTTCCTGCATCGTTGTTGTTGTCTTCATTTTTATTTTCTCCTCGGTGCAAGTGTCCAAGTGACGATGACGGGGTTACTTTAATTGATTTGTCAACTCGAAAAGAAAACAACAACTTCAGCGTCTATGTTTACACTGTTTGAGAAGGTGCGTGTGTGTGTATTTTTTTTTTCCAACTTAAAGATAAACCAGACACAATTAGAAGCAAACACTCGTAGACAAACATGGAAGAATTAAAACGAGAGAAATACAGAGATAAGGAGAAAGAAAGAGAGAAGGGGAAAAAAGAGAGAAAGGGAAAAAAGAGTAAAGGAAAGAAAGAGAGAGATAGGGGAAAAAAGAGAGAAGGAAAGAAAGAGAGAAGGAAAGAAAGAGAGACAGAACGATAGAAAAAAAGAGGGCGTAAGGAGATAAGAGAGTAAGAGATAACATGAGAGAAAGAGAGATAAGGAGAAATAACCACAGAGAAAAAGAGATAAGAGAAAGAGGGATAGGTGAGAGAAAAGGAGAAAGGGACTTAATACAAACACACACACAACAGAGAGGGAGAGAGAGAGAAAAGTTCACCCTCTCCCGTATGTTTCCCCCCTCTCCCTAAAATGTACTGTCCCAATGGCTGGGTTAATTAATTCCACCTCCACCCCGTAACCCCCACGTTTCAATTGTAGATCTTTTGAAAGGGGGGGGGTAATAAATGAGATTGGGGGAGGGGTGAACAAAGTCGGAAAAAAGAATTTATGACTCTACAAACTGATTTTATGCACTAATTAACTCTTAGATCTTACCTGGTCTTTTTTTTTTTGCGTTGATTACATTAAGTCCGGATTAGATTTGACGTTGACTGTTTTATTAAGACTGGCGGGCGGGTGGGGGCGATTCTCTGGTAGGGGGAGGACCACTGCACAGTAACGTGTCAATGTTGGCGTTAACAGGGTTAAGTCTCTGGTAAGG
>JADKLZ010000130.1:28053881-28066329 GCA_021533235.1 Biomphalaria straminea | reverse complement strand
AAGGAAAGTAAGCTATAACCTATAACTTCCAGATACACAAACATAACCTAATGAAATATTTATAAAAACACAAAGATAAGGGCACACGTCTTATTCCATTATCTAAAGCCTATTCGCACAAGTGTTCTTTCTTCCCTAGTGGCATCAGAGCATGGGACGGGTTGCCTGAATCAGACAGGAAAATTAACGACTTAGATTTTATTGCTACGCAAAATGATTTGAAACAATATGGAGCGTTGCTGATGACAATGAAGCACTTTAAAATATCGACTGAGGCTTGAAAGGGAACAAAACAATTTATTCCGATTAGGACAGAAGCAAAAGGAGACTCAGTGAGAAATAGCGTGTACAAAGTAGGAAGAACTGCTACGATGTATGCCTCCCACTGGAAACAAATGTTGGCTATAAATAGTGAGCTCAGTGTAAGCCAACTCTATCCAAAGTAGTATAGTTTCTTATCAAACCATTGCATACGAGAGAGCAAGAGAAGTTGTTGAAAGAGAAGTAGAAGTGATAAGAGTTAAGAGAGAAACACTAGTGTGTGAGACAGAGACATTGAGTGTGAGACATATGTCTGTGAGGCAGGAATGTGAGTCTGATAGAATGTGTTTGAGACAAGAAGACTGAGTGTGAGTCTAATAGATTGTGTCGGAGACAGAGAAGATTATTGTAAGTTTTTGTGTTCCAAATATTCTTCATCAATCTGAATAAATGGCAATTTTTCTTTTATTCTGAGTCTCAATTTTGTCAATGGTACTATTTCTATTTCACCAGTTATATTGTAAAAATCAATCAAGCAAATGATAATATTGCTTTTCTGAATATAAATCACCTCTCCTTGCTATAACTTTTAAATGCGACAGTTTTGTATCCAAAAACTGTAAGCAACCGAATCATAATAGAGATCCTAACTGTAGGAATAACTTAGCTCATGGTAGCAATGACTCATAACTTTGACAATACAATACCCAAACGATTGGCCCAGCCGTCAAACTGATCCACCGAAATGTGGTAACTGTTTTCAATAGCCAATGTTTTCTTTGTACTATTTGACATACATTTGTATATTTGTACCAAAAAACTAGCATTCCAGAGTCTTTATTTATGGTCTCTCTAAACAAAAAGAACACTTTAAGGAATATCTAGTTGCAATAATTAATTGTTAACGTTTTTCAAAAAGAAATAATGCTGGGATTTATACCATAGACAAATCGTAGATTCAGATTCCATTTTATTACCAAACATTTTATAAAGTACAACTATAGTGTAATTCAAGAGTTTTTGTTAACAAAAATCAATTTTGTTATAATCTCTCGATAAATGGTATACACTAAAATCCTTGCCTAGATATTACGTTTTGTATGCTGAAAGGATTTATTTAATTTGATTTTTTTTTTCATTTCAATAAAACAAAACAAAATATTCATTCCATTTACAAGTTGATACCAAATTTTATTTAAACAAAAATATGTTTGCATCTATGTAAAAAGTGGAGATATTATGTCTGGCACTTGCCTATATGTTTGACTTTTATGTTACTGTCCAGCATTGTAGATTGGTGCAGTGGAAGCACTTCCTTTTATGTTTGCTTAAATTATTGACCATTTGACAACTTTAAATTGTTTAGGAGAGTTTTTTTTTTCGGTCTCTTCATCACATAGCTTTCAAAATATTTCCATTTAATATAGAAGAGGGTTGTGGGGTAATTCAAGGATAATTTATGCAAGATGAGATTTAACCATTTTTAAAGGATTTCTTTTACAATAGTCTCTTACAGGCTTCAGAATGTAAAGTTTCCTTGCCTGCAACGCCCTTTAGATGCTAGTTTATTTGTCTAAGACTTTCATCTGAAAAAAAAATCCCGGAAAATGCCGGGCAGTTCATTCTAAATATTGATGATGAGTTGAACGTAATATTTAATGCATACAGTACTCAAATGTGTTTCAAACTTTATATATATATATATATAATCTATATATGTATGCATAAATAACATAATTATATATATGACTGTAGGTAAATTAGGAATTGTTTCAAAGAAAACTACTATAGACCAAGTATATATATCCAAATTGAGAGTGCGTTAAACATTGATTTAATGTTCTTTTTGTATGTTATTTATTACTGATTAAACATCACTTGAACTTATTTGTATTCATAATATATATATATAATATAAATATATTTTATCTTAAATTAAAAGATGTTTAAAATCATGATAAGTTTTGTGTTACACTGAAACAGAGATCTGAAACAGCCAGCTGAGTCATACAAATGTGACGTCTTTTAAATCATACACATGTGACGTCTTTAAAGTCGTGCAAATATGTTGTCTAGTAAATCACAAACAGTGACATTTTGTAAATTATACGAATTTGACATATTTTGTTAGTCATACAAAATTGGCTTCTTGTAAATGATAGAAAAATATTTTGTAAGTCAAACAAATTATGCGTCGTACAAATTCGACGTCCTATACCTATAAATTATACAGTTGCGACGTCTTATAAGTCATACGAATGTTACATCTTATATTTCCTACAAATGTTATATCTGATAGTCATATGATATTTAGACAAAAATGGTAATACTTCTCCAGGAATTGTTCACATTTGAAACATCCTTCGTGTCCGAAATTCTACAATTCTGAACAGAACACTTTCAGAGCCTATCCACCCAGTCAGTGATGCAGCCAGTAGACACAGCCAGAGATTATTCTTCAGTTGTAACTTTAGAAACATGCTCTATTACCGGTATTTTGTTTGTTATAGTTTAAATAACATTATTTTGTTGTATATATTTTTTTTCATAGGCTATAAATATTTTTTGGTCTTGAAAAAAAAAATAGAAAAATAAAAACACACATTTCTTCTAATGTTGTTGTTATATTTTCTCTATACGTTTTCTTGTTGTTGTTGTTGTTGTTTTATTTTCCTGTTCTTCATCTATTTAGTTTTCGTTAGTTTTATTTTTGTTTTGTTATTGTGTGTGTTTCTCGCAGTGTCAGTAGTCTTGTCACTGTCCGTCTTGTCTCGCCACAGTAATGTAGGCAATCTTTCTCAAATGGCAATACAAATCTAAAATACCAAAAATGCTAACAATTATAAAAAAAAAATCACCGCACAATTAACGACATCTCTTATTATTACAGTGTTTATCTCCCCTTTTCTCTATTAAAAAAAACTTATTATAACTAACTGATTGAGTAATATGTTAATTTTATTATTGATTTATGTATTTTCTTTAACAATGAATGATTGTGCAAATATTCAACTTGATTCGAGAAATGGAAGTGGTAGAAAAAATATGTAAAAGAATCATACACATATACACATACACACAAAACTTAATGTTCTCTTTCGATGCTTCAAAGAAATAATTTATCAACATACGAGCTAAAAAAATCAATAACTGAAAACTCATTTATTTATTCAAAACTCATTTATTTATTCTGTATGGTTTTAAAGGCTATACCATCTCCCTAAGGATTCGATGCGCTTTCAGCGTCCACACAAACAAATAAATCTTATCTCTCATCTGTCCCTGGACTTTCGTCGAAGAGGTGCTATGACAATTTGTGTAACCAAATCCACTGTTTCAGTCAGCAGCTGTTCTTAGCAGAAAATCAAGAGAGGTCAAGAGAGGTTGGTCATTCTTTCACGTTTTACGTCCAGGTTTTCTTAGGAGGACCATTTTTTCAAAGCTCCATCCACTGCACCTTGAAGAATGACTTTGAAAGTGAGTCGATATGACCAAACCAGCTCAGCTCTTCACAGTATTGGGGAGTTCCTCCTTTTGCCAACTAGAGTGTGCACTTGTAAAAGTTACACCTTTAGTAAAATCAATAAATTTAGAAAGCCTTCAGGATAGAAGACTTACAAGTAATGTAGCAATTATACATAAAACACTGAACCATAATCTTCAAATATAAAGACAAAATTAAATAAAATGCTCAAAAAGACACAAAGATAAAGGCACAGTCCTTGTCCCATATGCTAGGACAAATGTGTACAAATGCTCCTTCTTCCCTAGTGCTATTAAAGCATGGAATGGGTTGTCTGAGCTAGCCAGGAAAACCAGTGACTTAGCGGAGGTTAGATCATTGGTTAATATGCATGACTAAATGCATGACGCGTAGGACGTAATCATCTTTTTTTTTAAAGTAATGTCTGTAACATATAAGAAAGGAAAAGAACAACTAAAATCTTGTTTGTTTCCTGGTATCAGACGCCCTCATCTTTCTTTACCATTGACTCTCATAAGCTTGTAAGCATTCTTTATCTATTGTTATGTTTGAGGTATTTATGTTAACCACAAAAACAGCTGACCTTTACATCATCTGCCCTAAAGACCACAAGATCTGAAAGGGGAACTTTGCTAGGCACTTATGGTGTTAAACAATTTCTCAGTGTTAGGAACTTGTTTAGATTTTCGACGCACCACAATTGACGGACAGTTGCAAACAACTCGTAATACAACGCATATGCAATTTCCCCCGCACAAAACAAGCACGTCTCTTTTCAGGGGCAGACTGGGTGTAAAAAGTGGCCATAGGGCCAACAAATTGTATATTATGTTGAGCATCCAAATCTACGTTTACCTTTCCTCGAAATCATTATGTTAAGTTAAATAACGTTTCATAACTGTAAGCAGGGCCTATATCTTTATAAGAAATATAGGCCTTATGTTGCCATATAATCTCTAAGTGTGTAGGATGAAGCCTACTAGTAGTACTATCTACGGATGTAGGCTGTTACATCATATAACAAAAAAGTGTTAATAGAGTAGATTCTGCGACCTTTGCTGTCGCAGTGGGCGCCACATTTTCATAGGCCTCGCGCTAATTCTGAAATTAAACCATTGTAACTTATGTATAATAACATGATTTCCGCGGCCTCCTGATTTTCAAGGGCCTTCAGGAAATCTCCTGAAAAGGCAAAATATATTAAACATCCCTGGGAATCTCCTGAAATTATTAAAATCTCCTGAAAAAATGGACAAGATTGACATTTTTGGGTGCCAATATTATAACAGTAGCATTGTGAGCTTTCATCTAATTTAAAATCTATTGTAAAGACAAAAGTATTTACTAATTTTTTTTTTTAAATCTTAATTTTGAAAGTTTGCTTATCCCAACCCAGACTAGGCCCCCGCAATCAGTTTAGCATAAGGCCCCGCCATTGCTAGGGCAGGCCCTGTGTAGAGACCACAAAAATGTACACCAACATTTTCATACCTGGGCCCTCTGCAAAACTACACAGTAAGCCTAGGTCAGACAAAAATCCTCAACAAAACAATCTAGGCCCTCAGTAAAACACAGTCACATATGAGCCCCCTTAAAAACACAAGATTGGAGCCTCTGAGAAACACAGGACATAACCCTCTCAAAAAACACAGCCAGGGTAGGACCCTTAACAAAATATAGCCTGGATTCTACAAAAACACAGCCAGGGTAGGACCCATAACAAAATATAGCCTGGATTCTACAAAAAAAACAGCCAGGGTAGGACCCTTAACAAAATATAGCCTGGATTCTACAAAAACACAGCCAGGGTAGGACCATTAACAAAATATAGCCTGGATTCTACAAAAACACAGCCAGGGTAGGACCCTTAACAAAATATAGCCTGGATTCTACAAAAACACAGCCAGAGTAGGACCCTTAACAAAATATAGCCTGGATTCTACAAAAACACAGCCAGGGTAGGACCCTTAACAAAATATAGCCTGGATTCTACAAAAACACAGCTAGGGTAGGACCCTTAACAAAATATAGCCTGGATTCTACAAAAACACAGCCAGGGTAGGACCCTAACAAAATATAGCCTGGATTCTACAAAAACACAGCTAGGGTAGGACCCTTAACAAAATATAGCCTGGATTCGATCTTTAGCAAAAAAAATGCAGACATGTCTAAGTCTGCAGCTATAAAAAATACTAACTATCTAAAAGGTTGAACACATTTAAAATTATTGTACAGAGAGTTTATTTTAGAAATAATATATTTGTCTCCCGAACTAGTTTATATGTCCTGACAATAAAACTATTATTGAACATGTAATGCAATCTCTCCTCAAGAAGACGCACTGGATAACTTGTGCAGGCCTTGAAGAGTTGGAAGTCCAACAAATTGTTAAAGAAGAAGATACAAGTAAAACGTCTGGGTCATATAGATCTTTTAGTGTTGGAACCAATTCAGTCAACCTTTTCCGGTATGGAGGCCATGTACATTCCATGCACGACAGTCACAGGCCGCATTAGAGCCCAAAATTGTCGAGCCAATTGGGATTTTAAGCCTATGAGTCTTCAATGTGACCAGAAGTTTCGAGAGGCTGGACTGGTCCTTGACACAGGCCTCGGGATCTTTAGAGCGTCCAATGTTCCACCTGACTTTTTTCTGGCTAAAGTAAAGTCGGTCGGTCACTGTCCTGGCCACATAATACCCTCGTAAGCCGTCTACCATTCAGAATGATGACCATACATACATCATCTGCAACATAGGTAGAAAGACCCGAAAAGGGTTCTTTAATTGTGTACTTTTAAAAAATTTCTGTTGTAAAATGAATATGAGACAAGATTTAAACTATTTCATTACGAAGAATTAAAAAAAAATATTTCCAATCATATCAGTCGTGACATCACTGAATTTAAAATTCTCTCCAAATATATTCAATTCATATCTAGCATACTATTTTTTTTAAAATCCAAATTGCTTTTATCTTTTATCCCCTCTAAATCTAAAAAATACCAGACGTCCATACATCTTACAAGACGTTTCAATTATACCAACTCACAGCAAATATAAATGTTCAGCACTGTCAAAGTCTGAGATGGAGCTGAAGAGATAAATATATATATATATATATATATATATATATATAAATATATATATATATATATATATATATATATAGAGAGAGAGAGAGAGATTGGAAAGACACACACACATTCATACACAACTGTTGGTCCTTGCTTGTATCTACGCCTGAGGATGGATTTCGATACTGTATATTTGGTAACGAGATGTAATGAAATATAATTTAAAACTCTCTTGCGGTGTTAGATGAGTCGTATTGGTCTTGAATTACTCACGCTCCAAACGATGTTCTATCCGCCAAACCACTCACCCCCCCCCTCCTCCAGCATCAACCAGTTTCTCTTTTCATTTCCTCGATCCAGACATTGGAACGAATTGACTTACATCGAAGCATATCCATAGATCTCTCCCACACATAGACTTCTAGTGGGCCCCCCATAGATCTCTTCCACACATAGACTTCTAGTGGCCCCCCCCATATATCTCTCCCACGCGTAGACTTCTAGTGGGCCCCCCACGCCTTCCATGTACCCCTTCTTTCCTCCTGTTTGCAGAGATACAGTCAAAAAGATGAGTAATTGCAGATAAATTGCAGATCGAAACGAGGCGATAACCCTGACAGGTCGGCGACCATTAGCCACCCCAGCGCCCCATCTTGGTTCTCTAAAGTAATTTTTTTCCCGTCTCTGTTGGAAGGGGGAGGGTGCCGAAGGTCTCTGTCCTAGACCACGTGACCTTTACCACGTCGTTGGCGTGGGTGGTAGCAGTTTGCGTGAGTAGTAATGGATTACATATAAATAATAAAAAAAAAATGGCAAAGAAAGGAAACGAAAGAAATAGATATGAATATAAGAACATAGCAAAACACACACGCATGCAGAAAAAAAAAACAATTTCTTAGATGTAATTGAAAAAAAAAAGTTTAAATAATAAAGGAGGAGAAAAATTGGCATCCAAACAGACCAGCAACGAGAGCAAACATATATATATTTGTAAAGATTTTCGTTAGAGAGGAAAGATAAGAAATGTCCCAGACCAGAGTGATCCTCTCACACTTGGACATTCATGGACCCCATTTTATTTTTGTGGATAACAAATCATTTCCATACACTTTATTTTAAATTTAATCTGTCTTGAACCGCATTAAAATAATACTTGGAAACAAACAAGTTAATCCAAAAATTAATGGTCAATTTTGATTCCCAAAATCAATAACAAACAAATGTTTGCGCGATGACAAAGTTTCCATATCTTATACAAAATAACTTCGCATATTAAATTAAAATATACTATTTTATGAAAATAAAGAAATTACATGAAAACATGAAGTAAAAAAGTTTTAAAAATTCTCCAAAATGAAAGAAACATAGTGCTTTCAATAACTAGTAAACGATAGATTACAAAAAGAAACATTTTTACCCCGCACATATTTCCACATCTCGCCCCCTCTCCTCCAACCTCGGAAAAAATCCTGGTTACGCCTATGTATAAATCTATTCAGAGCAAAGAGCATTCTAGTTTGATGACAGAGATTTAGCCTTGAAAAAAAAATTAAAAGACAGCAGTCTAGACTAGAAGAATGTATCTTGTTAGAAGCATAGTATTGATAGTGTGTCTTCATAAATTGTAAAGGTATTTTATCATCCTCATTAGTTCCTTGACTTTTTTTCGTCATCTGACAGTTCGCGTAACAAACTCCCTCCACTTTTGCAGCTCAGTTGATGTTCTTAGCATTAGACTGGCCGATCCATTCTTTTACGATGTTAAGTCAGTTGTTGTTTTTTGGACGACCCTTAAAACATTTTCTAATACTAATAAGACGTCACACAAAATGTTAATGAAAGTCTAATAATTTATTCTAATCTTGACAAAACTACTATGGGAATTCCCACTGATGCATGCACAAGACATTAAGCCAAATGTAATGTTAAGATCATACTATTTTATAACGTTCCAACCAGAGTTTTCACAGTGCGACCAATTAGCTAGTATTCCTTCTCCAACAAGACTTGTCAAATTTCTAGGAAAATAGTGACTTATATTCATTGTCGTGATCGTTGCCAATGGTTTCACAAAACGTTTGCAAGCTAACAAGATGAATTGTAAACATTATGATTTAAAAAAAAAATTACTACAAGAGACGTTTAATAGGGATTATTGAACAACGTAGAGGCCCAGCCATAAGTAACAATCTGTATAATGATTTATGTAAATGTACTTTGTAAGATTTATATGAATTATATATAACTACATAAAGATTGATATAAATGCATTATAAGTACGTACACATTTATATCAATTTAATATATTTAAGGTTTAAGAAGTTAGTCACTATACAATGATGAGTGGATATTTCATGTTAAAATAGAAAGGTAGAACTTATTGTCATTGCTCATGTAGTTTAGGAAATCATGCATGGTATTTGCAATCTCAAGTTTGAGAACTGCTGTCCTTAGATCTAAGGAGCCAGGGCAAGAGTTTAAACAGTTATTTTCACAGCGTTCAAGTCAGATCTATCAACTGTCTCGTGACGTCATTCAGCTTCCTTGCTGTGACGTCATGCATCTCTCTCTCCCTAGCAACCCTTGCCCCCAAAGTACACATGGAATGGATGACGGTGTGGCTTTCTTCACTAGAGCGAACACAGCAACGCAAATATGGTCTCAAGGGAACTTAGAGATTAATTACGATAATGTCTTAATTGTATATTAAATGTAATTACTTCAGCTCGTCAGTATTGATCCCGGCACCAACTTTGTCAGAATTGGCCTGTGGCCAAAGCTATTACAGATGGTCATGTTGACCAGAATAAAAAAGAGTAGATCACATAGAAGTCTAGTAACTCAAGAAATGTGGTTAAAGTTAAAGTAAAAGCGTATTTGGCCTATACAATATGACATCATTTATTGAAACAATACAGCTTATTATAGATTCCTTTATCTTAGGGCCTCGCTCAGATACTTCTCAGTGAAGGAGGTGGAATCTTTAGAGAGCAAAAAAATAGGATGTATGCCTGATGGTGTGACGTCTTGATGGTCAGTAGTTCAGACCCTGCTTACCTCCATCCACTAGCGAATCCAGAACTTTGGAGAGGGGGGAGCGATCGCCCCCCCCCCACACACACGGCAGACGAATTTTAGTATATAATTCACAGAATTGGTATATGAATGTATTACTTATGTTTATAATATATACTAATTATTTTATATTTCTCTATAATTTTAGATTTTTTCGCCCCCCCCCTCTAGTATGTTGGCCGATATGGTGGGATCGGGAGGGTGCGGTGGCATCAATTCCGCCCCCCCCCCATAAGCTTTTGAGTGGGGGGGGGCGGTCCAATTTTGGCTGGGGGGCGGACGAATTTTAGTTTAGAATTCACCAATTGGTATACGAAATTATTACTTATGTTTATATTATATACTCATTATTTATATTTCGCCCCCCCCCCTTTTTTTTAGTATGTTTGCCGATATGGTGGGGTCTGGAGGGGGCGATGGATATTTTTATAGATGGATATTATTAGAATATTTTTCAACATTTTTCAAAAGGTCCTTTTTTAATAGGATGAATGGTGAGCTTTAGGTCAGGAGAATGCGTTTCTTCGGTGGATAATGCAAGAAAACGTTTTTATATATATATATATATATATAAAGAAATATAAAATAATTAGTATATATTATTAACATAAGTAATACATTCATATACCAATTGTGTGAATTCTATACCAAAATTCGTCCACCCCCCCACCTTATTGGGGGGTCGGCCGAGTGGGGGGCGATCGCCCCCACCCGCCCCCCCCCCCCCGGATCCACCAGTGTCTCCATCTCTTACAGTCCTGAAAGAGGTCTAGTCAAGAACATTCTAATTGTCTTCTCTGATGGCCCTACTTCTGTAACTTATCGAACAGAACAAACAATTCTAAATCCCTCGACTTCATTTGGTGACGATTCATTTTTACTTAAAACTGAGTTAATGCAAATCATGTCTTTAATAAATGCAGGAAAAAAAAATTCAAATGGAATGTTTTCATACAACCCAAAGATCAATGGACACAGAAACACCAAAGAAACAGAAAGTTCATTGCCGTCTCGATATACTATTTAATATGATGCCTAAAATGTGTACGTCTAGTCTCTGTAAGTTATTGACGAAAGCCTCTTGAAGTTACTGATGAAAGTCTCTCATCATCATCATCATTGGCCTCCTTCAGTTGTACAACGACTATGGTTCATCTCGCACACTTCCTCGTGTGGCTGTGGAGCCCTATTTTGGAGAGACACTCCCGTCCACAAGTATCGCAGGTAAAGGTGGCCTTCGCTACAGTGGTAGAGTAGCTGGCCATTTTCGGCGTTGTCCGCTTTTCTTCCAGAACTGAGGTCCATGCTGTTTCGCTGTCCATAGCTTTCTTGGTCACTGTTTCTCTCCATCTGGTGCGCTCTAGAGCTATGTCTTCCCATTGGTGGTCAGTATTGATGTTCACTGAAAGTTATTGACGATAGCCTCTGTAAGTTACTGACTTAAGTCTCTGTAAGCTTTTTATTGTCCAGTCAAAGTATTACAAGAAAAAATGCACACATTTTTTTTTTATTTGTAACTTAAGCACTGGGAAGGATTCGAACCAGTGACCTTCGAGACCACGAGACCAACGAACGAATGTCCAGAGCAAATACCATACAACTAGAAAGACATCTATTGACCCAGTGACCTAGCACTATCATAAAAATTAAACTTACAGAATCAGGTTTTCTCATCTCTGAATAAATTAGATAACATTCAAAATAATTGCAGACCATATGCCACACCAACTTCCACTAAGTATGGTCTCCATAGAGACTTGAACAAAATTGGAAAAAGAGATTTTTTTTTCTTCTTTCTTTAATCGCCTGAGTTTAATTAGAGAGCCCCTTGTGGCACGACAACTGTTTGCTAAACAATAATTCAATGTTCTTTAGGGTATTAAAACCTTGCCATATGTAGACAGAAGGAAAATAGGTTACTAAGTTGAGGTTACTGGCGTAGAATTGTAGAATTGACCTTGAACTTATTTCTTGATGACAGGAAGTGCGAAAGGGAAATTAAAACTATGAACCAATTAAAGAAAAGAATATAAAAGACGCTGCCTAAGTCTAGTATAGGTCTATAAGGATATCAAGAGAGAATGAATATAAAACTAGGAACACATATATAGCAAAAGAAATTGAGAGAACACATACATAACACAAGGAACTTCAGGGAACACATATTTAACACAAGGAACTTCAGGGAAAACATATATAACACAAGGAACTTAAGGGAACACATATATAACACAAGGAACTTAAAGTAACACATACATAACAAAAGGAACTTCAGGGAAAACATGTATAATACAAGGAACTTCAGGGAAAACATATATAACACAAGGAACTTCAGGGAACACATATATAACACAAGGAACTACAGAGAACACAAATATAACACGAGGAACTTCAGGGAAAACATATATAACACAAGGAACTTAAAGGAACACATACATAACAAAAGGAACTTCAGAGAAAACATGTATAATACAAGGAACTTCAGGGAGCACATATATAACACAAGGAACTTCAGGGAACACATTTAACACAAGGAATTTCAAACAATACACAA
>JADKLZ010000130.1:28003574-28019060 GCA_021533235.1 Biomphalaria straminea | reverse complement strand
ATAAAAGTTTAGTTGTAAAATGGTGGACGAAACATAAAGAGTCTGGAATGTATATCGTGGAGGCAGCATTGATATATATTTTAGGTATTATTTATAAGGTTTATCCATCTCTTGATGTGGAACGTTGTTTGTTGTGACTCCCTCATTCACTACAGGCCACAGAGAAACAAAAAAATCAGTTGTCCATCACATGCAAGGTATAATGAATATGAATTTGTTATCCTTTCCCGTAGTCATATATCCATGCATTTTTGTATTGGTATTTGTGTATTTGTATTTGTGTATTGGTATTTTTGTATTTGTGTATTGATATATGTGTATTGGTATTTGTCTATTAGTATTTTAGTATTGGTATTTGTGTATTGGTATTTTAATATTGGTATTTGTGTATAGGTATTTGTGTATAGGTATTTGTGTATTGGTATTTTAATATTGGTATTTGTGTATTGGTATTTGTATATTGGTATTTGTGTATTGGTATTTGTATATTGGTATTTGTGTATTGGTATTTGTGCATTGGTATTTGCATACTGCTAGAGTGTATACTTTATATATTTCCTCCTATTAGCTCCCATTATTTTTGTGAGTTCAAAAATGTTTCAAAACAAGCAATCGAAATAAAATGAATACTTACTTAAAACTAAGGTTATCCAAGGGAAAGAACTGCTAATTATGCCATTTATAGTTCCCTTTCGCTAAAACACAATTAACTAATTAGTACTAAATGACTTACAAATTGGTTGGTTTTGGATTGATTCGTGTTTTGTCATCGATCATGAATAATTCTGCGATATTTCAACTTGATCAGAGAATGGAAAGTTGGATAAAAAAAGTGTTAAAATGTAATAAAGGGGTTAAATCCATACATACATCCACATCTCACATAATTGAGCATTTCTCTATTATTTTGATATCAAACAAAATAATTAATCACCAAAAATTAATTAACTGTTGTTGTTTTTTTATTGATTTATGTTTTGTCACGTTCAATGAATAATCTCGCAAAGTTTTAACTTTACTCGTAATTGGGAAATGGGAGAAGGGGAGTTGATATGAGTTTTGTAAAAGATGTGCAAACTGGTTGAAAACTGAGAGAATGAGTATTACAATAACCATCGATTTTTTTTAAATGTGCGTGTTTGTGTATTTCTCCTCGGGGGGGGGAACAAAAGATAATTACCTAATTAGCCAAATAGTGAAAACTCTGGTTTGACAGCTATAATTTTTCAAATTATAATCATTGTAAAATTAAAGTTGCCTTTTGTCTTTTTATTTTGCACACGGCTTCAACGGGAATTCCCGCATACAACTCCAATGTTGCTCTGTATTTAGAAAAGAGTTGAATAAATTACAAGACGTACAGGAAGATTGTGAAAACCGTCTATGTAGACATTATTAGCTGAACGACTGTGCAAAGCTTACTAGAAAGTTTCTTTGCAATAATCAAGTCTAACAAGAAATCAATAGAATGAGAAATTGTTAGCTTCTTAATGTCATTTGTCTGTTTTCAGGAGTTGAAATGATTTGTATGTTGAATTGATTGCAACTTTCTCGAAAAACCTGATGACAACATCAGAGACAATACAGATAAAGTTTAGTCGTAAAAGAGTCATCAATAATGCCCCAACGACCATCTTACTGTCCTGGCCTGTACACTAACACACACCTAACTTTTGCTTGTGGAGATCAACTAAACTGGTCCAGGTATGAAGCTGCAGAGGCATGTTAAAGATGACATACTAATATTACTAAACTGAACAAATACGCAACGTGTGACATGTCAAACTGCATACACTTTAAACTAGCTTTTCAACGAAAGCAAATCTAACAACATATTTCTCAAGTCTATGGCCTAAAAGAGGTTTTGCCAACTTTCCCCTTCCCGTAGTGTTAATGTACAAACCTATTTACCAGACCCTCTTGTACGCCCTGACACACTATGTAATACAACCCCCCTGCTTTTTTCCCCTCTCCGCCCCCCTCCCCCCATGTATTGCACTATGCCGGCCACCCCTCCCTCTCTTCTGCAAGAAGGAACTGGATGATGGTGTCACGGTATTTCGACTACATTCCAAACGTTACTCCCCCGTAATAGATAGTTGTATTTTTTTTTTCCTCTCTCTCTTCTATAAAGCAAATACCATATTTAAACACTGTGATCTTCGTATACAGTTATATAAGGGATGAAAAGGGAGAGAGGGGAGGAGTAGGACTGACCTCGGAGGGTATCAAATTTTAATGACATTGCAAGATGGTGAAAGAAAAATTATTATTGTAACTACGTGGTTGACGGTACAACGACATTGACTTTATCTACACCGCTCTTCCCTCGTGTGGATGTGTGGGGGGGGTGAGTGTTGGTGATCTTACAAGGAACTGAACTATTTCAAACATACGGGAGAGGGGTAAATGTTGGTGCTTGCATTCTGAACCAACATTCTTGAGTTCGGATCCAGACAAAGGCTACGAGAAATCACAGCGTCCGCTAATATCTTATGGGCAACGCATTGGTAAGAGGTATGTGGCCCAGGGGCGTAGCTAGAAATTTGTTATAGTTTGTGGCCCCCGGGGCTTGACCTGTTTGGGGTCCCCTGCATTTTGCTTAATATTTAAATTTTTATGTAAAAACACTCATTTGGGGGCCCCTCGAGGACCCGGAAGAATTTACAAATTCTATCCCTCCTCCCCCCTCTACACCACTGATGTGGCCAGTATCGTCGCTATGATATACTAGAAAGGGAATCCAGACTCGAACATTACGAGAGATCTATGCTAAATATGTGTATGTATACTACCAGAACTCCGGCGTTCCGCATTTAAAGGCTACTCAATACCCCCTACTCTATCTTTCTTAAAAGGAGCAAAGAGAAAGAGGGCGTTATACCCCAGCTTTTGTCAAAAAGTAGATACTTTTAAATTTGACTAAATGGATGCATTATCTCAAGATACAATCGATGGCTAGTACTCTGTCTATTGATTTCATTTAAAGCTGTTTTGTAATCTCCCATTGCTTGATACAATTTTCTTTGCCTTCAGAAGCTAAATCTTTCACTTCTGGCGAATGTTGTCAAATAAACAGTACTCTAGAGTTCAATGTGTAGGACATACATAGTAATGTTGTCAAATAAACAGTACTCTAGGGTTCAATGTGTATGACATACATAGGAATGTTGTCAAATAAACAGTGCTCTATGGTTCAATGTGTAGGACATACATTGGAATAAACCGAGTCGATGTGGCTGAGTGGTAAAGCACTTAGCCTCCGAACCGGGCCTCCCGGCTTCGAATCCTGGGGAAGACTGGGGTTTTTAATTTAGGGATCTTTAGGGTGCCTCTGAGTCCAACTAGCTCTAATGGGTACCTGACATTAGTTGGAGTAAAGTAGAGGCGTTGTGCTGGCTACATGACATCCTCGTTAACAGAGCCCTATAGATCGAAAGGTCTGAAAGAGGGAATTTACTTCTTTTACATAGGTAGATGTTTTTAAATGGAAATGAATTTTGGCATACACAAAAATCAAGCATTTGTAAAATAAGTAAAACATAAAAAAAATAGCGCGTGTGTCTTTGTGTGAAGGGGGGATAGAGAGTATTTAAAAAAGCCCAGACATTTTTAGAAACATATTTTTTTTAATTTATCAGAAGTAAAAATTAATCATTGCTTAAAGCCTAGAATTTCTTTACTTAAACTTGCAATTCTTTATGCCTTCTTCAAGTTTCTAGACCGTTCTTTTGCCTCATTACAAATGTGTCCACACAAAAAAAGTTGAACCTCCTCGCAGAATCTAAATCTAGAGTTGACTAGAGCTTTCCAAGTAGTAGCCCTGCAGTGTAATACAAGTTTCTTAGCGTCTATCGTGACATGTCTTTCAATAAAACACGTACACGTTACATAACAGTAAAGAGTTCCCGAATAAAGGGCAATAACCTGAATGTTTGGTGTGATATTTGGTAGGATCTGGTAACTAGAAAAGAACATTTTCAGAAAGGACGTCTCTATGGTCCCTGTATAGGCATTCTATCCCCGTGATGGCCACATCGTTGTGTTGATTTATGCAAAAGAAGACATTGAATGAGTCTAAGAATTGGTGTACAGACTTAATTGGGACTGTGTTTGAAGTTTAAAATCATAGAATACGAAAATAAGAGAGAGTGGAATCCGAGAATCCTGCGATCTTTCTTTGTCTTATGCAGACTACTTGCGTATTAGGGATAGAATATCTGGAATTAAAATATATGTAGTAAATCATTGGCCAAAATTTGGTCCCAAGGATTGAAATATTCTTGACAATATTGTTTTTTTTTTCGTAAGTTACAAAAATTAAAGTCTTTTCCTGCATTCCAATTTTGACTTTATCTGAAAAGAAAAAAAACATTCCAAATTGTTATTATTAAAATTTATATTGTTATAACTGTTTCTTTTTTTTTTTTTTTTTATTACGATTATTGTAATTAGTATTGTTATAATCTGAAATACTAAGAAATATTGTGAAGGAAAAAAAGCCCATAACTCCAGAACACTGACAACCCTATTGTTTCGACGTTTAATATTATTGTTGCTTTTTTTTATTTTTATTTGACATCCTTTAGGATTATGACGAAGAAATAAAGTAAAAAAAAACCGACAGAGCACACACCAGATGAAGATCACATGAACGCCCCACACGTCTGAACGTACCACCCTCTTACCTTGCCCGTCTCACGTATGTGATTAAGCTTACCATGTTGCCGCAGTCTTGAAGAAAGAGGTGTCCAGTTTCAATGCCTCTGCGTTGGGTGCCCAGGGACTCCGCGGTCTGATCGCATTTCACGACTTGGGTTTGAGAGAGTGACAATTGCTTTTAAAAGACGTGTCGCATTGTTGCAGTCAGTGGCTTGAAATATCTCATCCGGCCTTTTCGTGGCCGGCCTGGTGAAACAACACTGTTGAACTCTGACCTTCTTTGTCTCTGACACGCGGAATAAAATTGTCTCTGCAGAGTTTGTCTAAGGGCAAAGTGTACTGTTAGCTTATTGTATTATGACTTTATAATTGGTCTTCATGAACATTAATGTAATTGTCCATGGTTTCATTGTTTTCACTATAGCACCATTGTGAGGAATTTGGCGAGCCCAATTTTTTTTTCACTCCGTTATAATTATAGAGATATTACGAGCGAGGTTACACACATTTTTTTTAAAGAAAATCTTTCAACATAAGAAAGAAAAATAGAGCGCTTTTTATCTAAAATTATAGATTTAAAAAAAACTTTAATTATTTTTTTTATTGCATATAAGAATTAAAGATCTCTTCTTGAGAACTAAAACCTAAAACGTCTAGTTAGAGTGAAAGAATCAGTAGGGTGTAGGGACCTTGGCATTTTAAACCCCTGTCAGCTCTTCCAGACTTTCGTCGCATATCTTACTTGTCAGATGTCCAAAATGGTTCGAGACTTCGTCCCTTTAATGAACCATGTGACCAGAGAAAGGCTTTAATCTCATGGCCAGGAAGAGAAATTGGCTCTTCACCGACCTCACTGTCTGGAGTCCCCCTGCAACTAGGTGATCAGTCGTAAGACACGGCTCCTTGAGCCCGCATGGGTGCCCCTCCCATGCGAGGCCGTAGGCCGAGCCCACGGGGTGGCCCTCCATATACCTATACTGTCCCACCGTACCCGTGCGAGGGTTTCACCAACCGTATGGCCCCCGTTAGGGAACCGATCGGTGGGGGTTTCGGACTGGTTAGCGAGCCTTTCTTACATCCCTAGCACGTGTAATGTACCCTCTCTTGAGGATACGTGTGGTAGCCCACTGAGAACTATGTGTGCTACCGTTCTTGGCCTATCCACTTCCCTAGGCTGACTTTTCCACGGAGGCGCCACGCTGAGGCGAAGGTAGCTGGAATTCCTCCGCATATCTTACTTCTCCTTTGGTAGTCGTTTTGCTTCTTCATATTGCTCCCCCCCCCCCCATTTGGTATATTTCTATCACCCCTCCCTTGTTTGTATTGCCTTTTTATCGCTCCCCATTGCTGGTAGGCGATAGGCTATCATCCCCCCTTGTTGGTATCGCCCTTTTATCTCCCTCCCCAATGTTATTATTGCCCATTAATTAGGTTATATCTATAATCGTCAAGCCCTAAGACAAGATTTATATTTGTCAAAAGTAATTATGTACTTTGTGATGCATCAATTACTTGGAGTCATAATTTATTATCTATGTTTTAGAACAGGTTCTAAATCTGTACAAATGCTCTTTCTTCCCTAGTGCCATTAGAACATGGAATGGTTTGCCTGAGCTAGCCAGGAAAACCAGTGACTTGGTAGAATTTAAGTCACTGGTAAATATGCATGACTGAATGCATGACGCGTAGGACGTAATCATCTTCTTTTTTGAAGTAACGTCTGTATTATATAAGATAAGATAAGGTTTCAAAGGCACATTAGTGATGACCAGAATGCGATGTCGTTATGCTTTCATTAACTATTAGCAATGTAGCAGTTGTGCAGTCAAACTCACACGGCTGTTTACACATTTCTTATTTTTATCTTCGTCTCCGCCTGTTTAAATTCTCATTGCGCTGACTAATTGATATGCAAGCTTAATTGAAATTCTTATCTAGTCGTATTATATTGTGTCGTGTCTGAATAGTGTCTATTGTAACTACTGAAGCTGTCTTATTGATCTCTTATCATGAACAGTACTTTCTTTGTACATAGCCCAAACCTTCAAGGACTGACTCTGGTCATCCTACCAGTCTCAGACAAAAGACTATTCGGAAAATAACTCTTACTATAAGGTAATGAGATAGTGAATGCATGATTTAGCAGACATCAATGAAACATTGATCAAACGAATTCGACTTTTTAGAGACTTTCTTCTTTGATTGTCCTTATTTTATGTCCACTGATAAAAGTCAGTCCATCCACTTGGAGTTGGTAGTTTATAATTCAGTCCTTGTGCATTGAGTGAGAATAGAAGTGAAATATTGTTTTTAATTTATTTTAATTTGTTAATTTGATACAATATACTCTATGAGTACATCGGTACCCTGCTAGGAAGTTGAAGCACTTATATGCCAAGTAGTTTTATTGTTCTCTAAGAAGGTAGGAAACACTAGTTGTGTTAGTCTATTTCTTAGAATACAAAACTAAAAACCTAAACACCTGTTTTTAAAATATCTAAACGGGTAGTTTATGTCATAAAAATATAATATAAAACTTTAAAACAAAATCTTATATAACAGAAAGAACCAACAATTGATGTCATTTATCATTTGTGCAAGGTTCGTTAAACTATTTGATTAGCAATAATTAATTAACTAATTGGTTTTTGTTGTTTTTTGTTGGGGATGTATGAATTGTCATCACAATGAATTACACAAAGTTATAGCATGTTCCGTTAATGGAAAGTGAAAGAGATGACAGATACAATATTTAAACCAGAAAAACGTTACGAGTTTATAAAATTTTTGTTAAAAAAAAAGTCTTTAATCACTCCATAATGAATAAATACTGGGCTTTTAAGAAAAATATAGTACGGCTTATCGTGATGTTTTTATACATTATACCTACCAATAATGTACGAGTTATTTCCCTTATTCAATATCAAACGAACTAATTAATTACCAATAATTATTTGTCTAATTAAATATTTATGTTTATTGATTCGTGTTTTAATAGGTACAATGAATATTGTTTAAAGCAGTGATGCTCAGCCTAATTCGACCTGCGGGCCATTTTAATTTCCGACACTTGTGTCGCGGGCCACATGACCGAAAAGATACAAATATCGTAATGAAATGGATCTGAAACCCGTGGATCTAGAACTTACATTCATTAGTGAGATGTTTGAAGTTTATCTTCTTTTCTACCCTTCGGAAAAAATGGCTTCATTTTTATACTTCAAATGTGAGCAACATTATATCTAGCTTAACCACCCACTTTTTTTCTTATCTCTTTTTTGGCAACTATTCAATACTTCAATCTCTAGGCGAAGTTTAACAATATTTTATTCACAGCTCAAATCGAGAATGCTGTCATATTTGTTTGTTGTTTTTTAACCAACCACACTTTCTTTACTAATCAAATATATTGGCTTATTATCATGTTCCACAAGAAAGTTAAGAACCATTCACTTTTCCTGCTAGATTATAGATAGGTGGGCCGGATGGAACCACTTCGCGGGCCGGATCTGGCCCGCGGGCCGTAGTTTGGGCATCACTGGTTTAAAGTATCAACTTGATCGGAGAATACGTGAGGGAGAAGTAGTGTTAATAATTATGAAAGGGGACCACACCCTACACATTTAGCCATATCTTTGAATACTGAAGCATTAGTTTCCCTTGTGGTATTAAACAAAATAATTAATTAACAGCAGCACTTTTTACCAGACAGATAGACATTCAGTCAGACAGAGTTATCTGATATAAGGTTTGGAAAAAACATTGAATCAAATGTTTCAAAAGTTAATCTCATCTTTTGCAGCCTCCTATAATTAGCGTAAATGTACAAAGTAGCAAGAGATCAAACGGGCGAAACAAGACGTGTCAAATCCCTCCATGTCTGACTCTCCAGTAAAGCAGTATGATTCACTGGTTAAAAGTTCAAATCTTTCTACACTTAGGTAGGACAATTATGTGTATCAGGTTGTGATTGCCATTTTTGTGTTGTTTCAATTTATGTGTTTTACATTCCGTATGTTCGTATGTGTTGTCACTTTAAAAAAAATTATTGTGGAAAATTTCAGCATTATAAAGATTGAGTGTGAGGGGAAATAAAGTGTACAACCTTTTTATCAGTATTACACAGTGAGTTGATAAACACTTTGTAATATAAAAAAAAATGAGTCTTATGTACAACAAAATAGCAAAAAATACAAACGTACTCATACACATCTATTGGTGTTATTTTTTAGTTAACACCTAGATCTTTTGGTGATGTGTTCACTAGAGTAACACCTTTAGTAAAATCACTAAATTTAGAAAGCCTGCATGAAAGAAGACTTAAAATTAAAGTGGCAGTTATACATAAAACACTGAACCATGTTCTCCAAATACAAAAAAAAAAAATTAATAAAATACTCAGAAAGACACAAAGATCAAGGCATATTCCTCGTTCCATATGCAAGGACAAATTTGTACAAAAACTCCTTCTTCCCTAGCTCTATCAGAGCATAGAATGGGTTGCCTGAGCTAGCCAGGAAAACCAGTGACTTGGCAGAGTTTAAGTCATTGGTAAATATGCATGACTAAATGCATGACGCGTAGGACGTAATCATCTTTTTTTGAAGTCACGTCTATAACATATAAGATAAAATAAGATTTTCCTTACACAGCAATTATTAATGTCTTTCCGTACACAGCAATTTCTAATCTCTTTAGTAAACAGGAATTAGTTATGTTCTCTGTATCTAAAAGTAATTTCTTTTCGTACACAGCTATAGCTACAGCCACAGAAGTCTATACAACGAAGTTCAACACATTTCCAACTGACATTACCGTAAAGATGATGTCAGTTGGTCCCAGAATGCCAGCGTCAACTTTTTTGTCTTGTGCCAGACATTGTTTAAATTATGTCCCTATGTGCTATAGCTTCGTGTACAACCAGACAGAAAGCATGTGTTCACCTGGTAAGGACTTTTTTTTATTCATTTAAAAGAAACCTGATTTGCAGAATTTGAAAAAAAAATTAAATATCGAAAATGACGTCACTGAAAGCTAACAAAAGAACGGCTCATCAGAAAAAAAAAAATAAATAAACAAACCAGGAACCCGTCCTTAAAAATATATCTACCAATAATGTACATGTGTCTAACATATGTAGACCATCAAAATAGAACACTTCCCTTAAATATCGATTAAAATCAATACTTTTATTATTAGTACTGTTAAGATTATTACTTTAGCAATGAATTTGCTGGCACCGCCGTGGTCAAAATTCGTTAGAAAGTAAACAAAATCCATTTTAGTCCGATTAGCAGTGTCAACGTGTTAATTTTCTGGTGATGGGACAGGTCTGCAGCAGAGCCGCCATCTGTCAGGCAACGAGAATCTTCTTTAGATATTTAGGGCCCAGAATGTGTATGCGAGGTCAGTTGTCACGGTTTATATAAAAAACAGGGTATGTTGTTATTAAAGTTAACTTCCTGTTACCTGTTACCTATCCCTAAGTCTGTGTACCGTTGGGGCACCAAACAAGACTCGTGGACCGTCTTTTTTCCATTCCTCTCTATCCTTTGCCCTGTTTAGAACCTCTTTCAATGGTAGACTCGTCCATTCTTTTATGTTTTAAGCACCGTACTGCGATGTCAATCATGACTGGAGATTATGCTTTGTCAATATAAGAAAGTATCACGTAACACATATGGAACAGATAATTAAAAATGTTTAAAGGCCAAACCAAGCTTACTATTTGTTACTGTCATTAATGTGTCTTCTTGGGAGCGCATTAGTTAATACGAATCGCTCACAATGATATAGCACCTTAAAAAATTGATAAGAAAAAAACTAGCAAAATGGACGCATGGTTAAATTTACCCACAATGCTCTGACCATTTAATCTAAAAAGTCTGATGGAATTCTGACCACTTTATATTCATTAAAAATGTAATGAATTTTCCCCCATGGAACTATTATTACTTGCTTCAAATGTTTTTCAGGCTCCTGGCTCCTTAGTTCTGAAACTTCTGTGACCTCAACAGTTGCCACATTGTACTACGTGCCAGGAACATTCTGCGATAGTAGACTCGCTAATTTTACCTTCAGATCTTATGGCGATATCAGCGCATGCGCGTGGCTATCCAACAGTTCGGCCAATTATGATACAGCCAGGAACTATTGTCTAGGTAAGAAAATGGAATGTTTGTTAGACAGAAAGCCTTTTCTGTTTCTGGTTAGGTTGTTGTTTTTACTATACCTCAAGTCAGAACTCCATGGGACCTTCTCATACCTTCACGCGTAACACGGATCTCACGAAAAAACAAAAAAAAAACAAGCTTAACAAATTTCCTAGAAATTTAACAGATGATGTATATCGCTGAGAAAATAATTACTAGATTATACATTTATTGAAAAACTTTTAACTGTCAAACTAAAATTGTCCCCATCTGGCAAAATGAGGTAGATCTAAATTTGATTTTAAATTGGAGTAAAAATGAAAAAAAAACATGGCGTAGTCAGCCGTACTCTACCGATAACTGAGTTGTTTATTAAATTTAAAGTAGCTTTAAGTTTATCGGTAGATTAGCTAAACTTTGCTTATGTTTTTACATAGATCTTATATAGATTACGTCTAGATTCTAGATCTAGAAGTAGATTTATAGACCTAGATCTTGAGTGTTCTAAATCAGATACTAGTAAAGAAGGTACCAATAAAAAATATTTTTTTTATTCAATACCCATTGGCCTAATTGGTAGAAACGTTCCTTTCCGAATCTGACGGTGTGTGTTCTATTTGTAGTTTAAGTTTTAAAAAAAATATATATTAATTTTTACAAATATTTAACTTTACTTAAGTTGTATGAGTTGTTGCCTTTATGAATGGAAATGTGGCATGTTTTCATCATAGACAAATAAATATAGACTGGCCAATAAGAGAGTTTTATGAATCAAAAATGTGTTCATTGCAATAGGGTTTGTTGCTGAACATATATGTGTCAGACGCGAATAGCCCAATTTTTCTGTAAAGGAAATTACAAAAGTCATTTCTCTATATAAAATTCAACCACAGACCTATATATATACTACAATAAATTTACGTTTTTGATTTCGAGTTTCGATTTATTTAGTGGTTACTGTTTTACTATTGCATACCAAGTATTAGAGTTTAGAAAAACCCAGTTTCTTTTCTTGTGCAATACTACATATCCTTTCTCTGTTAGTATGTCCTATATTTAGATCTATAATCTAATTCTAGTCTAGATCCATATATAAAACTCGAATAGATCTAGTAATAGTATAGATTCTATCCTATGCTATTCCTATAGTCATTTTTTTAATTAGAATAAAGTATAGATATTAATAAAGACTAAAGTTGATTAATTATTAGATTATTATATATAGACATAGGACATATATCTAATAATTTAGGCTACCGTAATACATTTACCATAATCTATACTTAAATTAATGTACTTAACTAGATCTATAGATCTATCTATAATTTAGTCAATCTAGATTTATACAATATTCATTATAATACTTCTACGTATTTAATAAGTTATTACTTAGACTTAGATCTATTATAGTTTATAATAGATTTACTTTTCAATACCTAGACCTAATAAAAAAAATTGCTAATGACTTCTAATGACTGATTTTTTTTTTATAGTAGGCCTAATAGGCCTACTAGATCTAGGTCTAGACGTTACTTAAATCTAGTCTAAAATAATGACTGTCTAAGACTCGAGTTGATTGAGACTTTCACATACAGATGTTGTAATACGGTTAATAATGTCGTCTAAATGTCGGCGGGCAAAAACCAAGGTTAGGAGGATACTTATTAGGGAACTCTTGTATGCTGATGATGCAGCATTGTAGCTGACTCTGATATTCAGCTCCAGACCCTGGTTTACAAACTATCTGCTGCTTGCCAGAAGTTCGGCAACCTGCAACCGCAGCTGTGTATGCCACAGAGAGAATGTCGGCTGAAAGTAAACTGTATTCATATATAAAATTCTTTTTTTTTTTTGTACTAAAAAAAAAATAGGTGCCGGTACTCATGATAGATTGCCTAACTTTCAACTACTAATAAATTAACAATTAACGTTGAAATACTATATAAGTAATAATTTTTCCCGACATTGAAAAAAGGTGCCGGTACAAGTACCGGTGCGTACCGTCACAAAAATATATGTATAACTCAATCTTCTTTCATTTACATTTTTTTACGGGGTTATTGCTACTTAATACATTGATACCGGATCGATTTATATAAGGCCTAAGTATACAAGCAGGATGTCAAGCATTGGATACATTTATTTTTTAATTAAATACAAAGTTTTATGGAAGAGGCAATCATGGGCGCCCGCAGGGATGTGCCTCATAATTCTGAGTAGTCACGTTTTAGTCATTAAAAAATATTAATGAAATACTTCTTCCAGGTGTGTTTTTTTATTACGTAGATGTAGATTTAATCAGAATCCAGACGACGCAGTATACTAGAGAAAGCCGAGAAGATCGAAAAGAGCTGGGAAACCATAAAAAAAAAAAACTAGCAAGAGACTGTGGAGAGTGACGAGTTTTTTGTTGAGGTCATATGTCCCATGAGGAACCCAAAGAAATGATGATGATGAGGGGTTGTCACGGTCAAAGAAGATCTTTGAAGGTAGCTTGAGTAAAAGGTATCATATCCTACAGCGCAAGTGATCTTTGAAGATGCTTCTTTTGTTTTGAATAAAGATCTTATGACCATGATGCCGAGGATCTAGAAGTTGTCAGCTGATAAGATGATCTTCTGGGTATATATTAATAGATTCAATAAAGAAATATTTCCTTTTCAAAATAAAGAAACTTTTAATTTAAAATTTGGAACAGATCGGACCCACACGGTAGAGTTAACACCAACCTACCGGTTAAATAAAATCTGTTTAGCAGAAAAAGGTCTAGTGCCTCCTGACCTGCTAACAGAAAACTGGGATCTGTGCTTGAGTGGTCAGACGCACATTATTTTTGTTTAGGGTTAGGTCAGGTTAGGGCGGCAGAAAGGCAGCAACGGCAGGAAGGATGCAGCGGTCCCAGCTGAAGTGGAGGTGTCTCGGAAGGGCAGTCCGAGAAGTCGTCAGCTCCTCCCTGACAGCAGAGGTATCACCCCAGCGGCTGAGAGATGTCACCCCAGCGCCTCCTGACCAGCTAACATAGACAAATGGTGCAGAGTTGGAAAAGCCTGGCTAAAATACCCCAGCTAACTAGGTCTTTCGGTTGACCTTGACCGGAGCTAGATTAAAATAATAATTACATGAAATGAAATTTAAAAAAATAGACAAACCAAAATGTCTGACGATTGGAACGTGACAGGGGGGTGCAAGTGCACCACAATGTACTTCCTTGCGGACGCCAATGCGTTCTTGATTCAAGAGTTAAATAAATTAATATTCAGAAAAAGTTTGCGCATCGTCTTCTAATTATAAATCTAAAGGCCTATCATTGTTAGTTCCCGAACAAGTAATGCTTCTACTGAATTACAGTTGTAAAGACATGCTTATTTTAACTAGAATAGGCAAATCTGTAGTTCATGTCCGACCATGTATGATTTATTATAGGCTTGCAATTCTTTGCACATTTGTCTATATTTGCACATAGATTTAGTTATTATGAATGCCACAAGGTCGACTTTGACAGACATTCTTATGGTGATCTAACAGAAGGCAGGAGATCCGCTGGTCTTCCACTGCTAAGGTACACTGGTGTATGCAAACGCGACATAAAGCTCTTCAAAGTCGGCACTAACAGCTGAGAAAAAGTGGCACTGGATAGATCCACAAGAAAAGTAACCTTTAAAAGAAAGTCCAGGATTGCAGACGCCAAGCACAATAGAAGTAGAAATAATGGTGAAATTACAAAGGATTGGCCTCTTTACTCACACAAGAAGTTACAAGGAATAAAATCATTTAAAGTTTAAAATCACTAAAAAAATTTTTTTTTATTTTTTGTTTGTTCATGAAATTGTGTATCGAAAAATGCCGGGTACTTGAAATAAGCTAGTACTAAAAAAACAACACAGATCTTGGGTAAAATACTCATCAAATAAAGTACTGTAAATGTGCACTTTCCCGCGCTATTTTTAACTCTTTTTCTTTTTATAGCCTCTATCTGGTTTGATCTCAACCACCCGTATTTTTGTGCATAATTATTTTCTCTATCAGGCACACTTATTATAATATCATAATAATGTCAGTTTAATTTATAAAGAGAACTGAAAAATGCAAAGTTATATAGGGGAAAAAGCCACTTCCGGCCCAATAGTTTTGAAAAACGATACGAAACGAAACTAGCGCAACAAACCCTATTGTGTGTACTTTATATTATGTCTATAAATTGTGTTTAATCTCTAAGACTAAATATCATGCAATTTTTAAATTTTCCAGAATTCGGAAATCCGAATACAATAGATATACATGTTTTCAAGTTACATGAAGTTACTTCCTTTTTCCAGTCTAAGTGTATTTATATCATAGACATAAATAAATATAGACTGGAAACAGGAAGTAAATTTATGTAACTTGAAAAAATGTATATCCATTGTATTCGGATTTCCGAAATCTGTCAATTTGCACGATCTTTAGTCTTAAAGATTAAACAAAACTACACTTCCTCCTTATTTACGCAGCATGGTGTGAAAGAAAAATGGTGTATCCAAATCCGCACTATTTTCATTCACAAAATGGCATAGATAGCATAAATAAATATACACTGGAAAAAAGAAATAAAGGATTCAGTCCTTAACTTTGAATTAGTGAAACTAGGGATTTTTTCAGCAGAATGTTCAAATAAGCTAAAATTTAAAAAAAA
>JADKLZ010000130.1:27966400-28001153 GCA_021533235.1 Biomphalaria straminea | reverse complement strand
GAAGAGAGCACCTGGCTGCATGCGGCGTCGGAACGAGACAGCTGGAGGTCACTCACGAAGGCCGCGGGATACACATTTGAGACCAAAAGAAAATCTGCCGCCGAGGACAAACGCAGACGATGAAAAGAAAATCTAAACCGACCACCTGCGGACAATGGTTTTGCTTGCCCTGGATGTGGCAAAATATGTAGGTCACAGCTGGGACTGCACAGCCACGGGAAACACTGTATTCCTCACTAATCTTCGGATTCGAAGACAAGCCTATTATATATATAGATCTAGAGTCTTGAATAGATCTAGATATGATCTAGATTCTAGATCTATATCTAGATGTTTATAGTTTATATATATAGTTATAGTCCCCCCTTGCTATATATAAGGTCAACTGTTTCTTTTGTCAATCATTAATGAGCAAGGTGTCATGTGGTCAGCACAACAACCAACTGTCTTTGCTTTTCCCCAAATGAAGTCAGGTACCCATTTCAGTCTGGTGGACTAGAGTCTTCACTGAGATTCAAACCCAGGACCCCCAGGTTAAGAAGCAAATGGCTAAACTGTGTCCCCTATAGTCTATAGAGTCTAGTATAATTGCCACATGTGAGATATCAACTGATCTAGATTTATATTGTAGATAGGCCTATCTATCTGATCTAATAAACAGTGCATAGATTTAATTCTCATAATCTAGATTTCACAATGCTAACGTCTAAACTCTTAAAATGAGTCAAGTCTTTGTATTTTATAAAAATTACAATATGGACAATTTGATTCCAGAATTTAAATTGTTTTCCTCTTCTCGTTTCTGCTGATATGGACTAGACATCAAGACATTTTAAACACCAGATTCACTTGACGTCAAGTAACATCTAATCTAAAGCCTCAACACATTCTGGCTAATTGAGAAGAATCAAAATGAAGGCAAACAGGTAAACTTTCTTTAAATTTATGTCAAACGCTAATTTATTTTATATACATCTAGCAGCTTAGTTTTGAAGAGCTTCCTATCGCATTCACATACATTGGTATTGGCCTATCTTAAAAGTAGGCGACCTGAGGCTCTCCTGCCATTGGTTAGATCACTATACAGAATGTCTTGTGGAAGTCCATTTTGTGGCGTTCTGTGAACAGGTCCAAGCCAGCACAGGGTTAAAACCAGGACAGTGGAGATAATTGTCAGGATCTTATACTGCACAAACCTGCAATCATTACATTATTAGATATTATTGATTTTGTTTTTGTCAGGATCTTATACTGCACAAACCTGCAATCATTACATTATTAGATATTATTGATTTTGTTTTTGTTTCAGGGGTAGAGAAAGAAAAAGTCGCCTGAAAAGAACTAGATCAACCACTATGATTGAGATTGTCAAGCCTCCTGCAGACTCAAGAGGCTACAGGTAAGAACCCCTTCAAAAGATTAACTGAACATTTAATAGGTATGACTTTAAGCATGAGGAAATGAAAAATGCAGGCACTGATAGTGATAATCAGTTGAATACATATATACCTTCCATCCGTTTCATGAAGGGCCCTGGGCCTGCTTGAGCACAGCTCTCCATTCTGATCTATCCTGTGTTGTACGTCTCCATACTCATGGTCTTATATATATATACTTAAAAAGATGTCATAGGGTCATATACCTCAGATTCACTTTATGCTGATGTATATCCACTAAAGAGAATTTTGAGCCATAAAGTACAAATTTTATTAAATTGCCATTTCATTGAATTCAAATCTAATCCTTTTTTATTTAGTTTATTTATTTTTTTAAGTAACTCTATACATTTATTGTGACCTTTGTGTTTAATGCGGCAAATACTGGTTTGCATTCAGGGTCGTCATATTACCAAATGGGATAACTGCAATGCTAATATCAGAAGCTTCTGACTTTAAACAAGAGGGTATCAAAAATGCAGACACTGATAGTGATCATTATATTGAAGATGGAGAGGTAAACATTGGACTTGTCATATGTTAGTTTGTATGTTTAGAAAATTATATGTCTCAGTAAAACTTTTGAAAAATATTTCTGACAAAGAGAATCACAATTTGGTCAGAAAAATTCAACAAATACATAAGTGTATATTTTACCTTATATTTTTACCTTAAAAACAGAATGTTTTGGCCTTAAGGCCTTCATCTACTGCAAATAAATTAAATTGACAAACAATGAACACAAAATAGGCATTTAGTTAACCTATCTGTCTAAAACTGTTGTCTGCGATTGAGTCAGAAAAGATTCTTTCGATCCAGAGTTAAATAAGTACTGAATCTTAGTAGTCACTGCCTTTTTTACTATTACAAGCTCGTCACTGACTTACTTATGCGTTAGTGAGTAATTGAATTGCATGTGGATTATTTGCTTCATAATTTTGTTGACTGATGAATTTGACTTAAGCCTGCATGTTAATATTTGGCAATGTATTTTTTTTTTATTTTAATATTTTGTAACACAAGAAAACCTTATTTACCAAAGATCCTTGTTTTATATTATTTGTCTAATTCAGATATTCGGTTTATTAAAATTTGTGTTTTTTTATTATTTTTTTTATGTTTGATGATTGCAGGCTGCTGCAGCTTTGTGCATCGGAATTGGCAGCTTTTCAGACTTGCCAGAAATACCAGGCTTTGCTCATTTTATGGAACACAGTAATTGTTGACTTTTATTTTATTCTCTTCTCTAAAGCATTGTTTTAAGAATGAAACTAAGGATTTATTTTGTCTGTTTTCCCAGTGGTGTTTATGGGAAGTAAGAAGTTTCCCAAAGAAAACTATTGGGATGATTTCTTGGCACAGAATGGTGGAGACTCCAATGCATGGACAGATTGTGAACGGGTTAGAACAAATACTTTTGAGTGATTTTAGCACATGTATTAAGAACAACATTTGTTCACTGTATTATCTTAACTGCAAGTTTTGTATTTCTAATAATTGTCTTTCTTTTATTACTCAGACTTGCTTCTTTTTTGTTTGCCAACAAAGCTCATTTTTGAAAGCATTGGATATTTTTGCACATTTTTTCATTAGTCCTCTATTTAACAAGCAGTCAGTGGACAAAGAAATAATGGCAGTTGACAATGGTAAATATTCTGCTAGGATTTGCTCAGAAACAGTAACTCAGTGTAACATCTCAGTTAAAAAAAATATTTTTTTTTCTTTGTATATGTTGGAAAAGTGGTAATGTATTGACTATGCCATGTTATATTCAATCATAAGTTTGATGAGAAATAAAGAATTAATTATAAATTTATGTTTAAAATAGCTCAATTAAAAAAAAATGTACTGAAATTCATTTGAATACAAATGAAGAACTAGGTCGAAGATAACTATGACTTTGCATTCATAAATTCAAGCAAGCATGCATTCATCATATAGTACAAGTATTTTAATATCATTCACCTTTATGCAAAAAATTAATAGGTATAGCTATTTAAAAAATAACTATTGAGAGGTCATAACATTAGCTGATGTAGCAGATTGTGTACATGGTTGTGTGGTATGCATTCTGGACTGTTGTCTCCATGGTCCCAGGTTGAAACCCTGCATCCCACCATCCCCTGACATCCTTGGGGAGGTTTGAGCAAAGATGTAGTTATCTTCAATTCTTAAGGTATATTAGAAACTTGTAAAACCAAATTTATTGAAGTCACTATGACTTCTTTATTGTGACTAATGGCGTCATTCAAAATAATAATCTAAGTATAAAATGCTGCTGCTTTAGTTTAACAACAAATCAAATATACTCTCTTTAATGCTTATAATTCTGAAATGTAGTTTGTAATTAAAAAGCACAATTTATCAAATTAAGCTTAAAACTAAAAAAAAATTCATGTACTCAATAGAAAAGATCCTTCAAATCCATCTTATTAATGATTCCAACTTTTTGCTTAATTTGTTCAACTTTCTAGAGAAGAGAAGTCTTAAAAAAGAATTTCAATACATGTCAGTTTAAAAAGATAAAATCTTTTTTGTTGTTCAATACTCTTATATTGTTTGATGACAGAGTTTCAGATGGTGGCCAGCAATGACAATGAAAGGATGAGAAGTGTGATATCTCATGAACTTGTGGAGTCTGGACATGTGCTGGGCAAGTTTATGGCAGGTTAGCATCACACATTATACCTTGGAATGTTCAGTATCTTTCAAACTAGATATTCTGTACATAGCTCTGGCAAATATATTTCTTATATTCTTAAAATATAATGATTCTAGTGGTTCTGTTTTTATAAGCCATTTCATATTTAAAGATAACTTATTTTGTTGAACATATATTTTAAGTCATTCATTGTGACTCATTATTATTGCAGGCAACAAAAAGTCCCTGAAAGATGACCCTGAGAGGAACAATATCAATGTTTATGAACAGCTTCACACTTTCTATAATAGAATGTACTCTGCTCATTACATGACCCTAACTGTCCATTCTGTTGGTTTGTCACTAATTAATAAACTTAGTGGAACACTGCTTTTTATATTGCTGTAATTAGTGCACAATTTAACCAAAGGATGCTCTATAGCAGCAGTACTCAACTATTTTTGGCTCCCCTACCCCCTAATACAATTCTTTACTAGGAGGCGACCCTGAACCATATTTTTAATCATAGGTCTAGGTAAATCTGATTTAGATAATGTTATTATAATAATAATCTTTATTGGTCTTAAGGAAATTTGTCTTAAAATTTGTGCATTACTCCAAACAAAACACTACAATTATAAAAAAAAACAAAATGTACATTCACACAATTAAGACTCACTTATATTTTACATGTAAAATGGTTATCAAAATGTATAGAACTAATATCTATTATTATAATTCCATTGTTAGAAATTAGTCATAGTAAAAGCTTTATTTAGTGTTAAAAAACAAATTTGTGCTTGAATTTAAAAATAATATATTTTATACTTTTTATTTATTTATTACTTTTTTATAACCCCTAATCATGGACAACGTGGCGACAGTATTTTCAAACACTCCAAAATTATTGCAAAGGTTGAGCTTGTTTTTTTTTATCACTGGATTAGCAAATCACATTTTTTGCATCAGGTTTATTTCTGTATTTAGACTTTATAACTGACAGGCAGAAAAAACATGTTTCACAAATATATTGTTGGACATGGAAGAGGAAGTCTCGAAAAAAAATCATAAAGTACAATGAATGACTGCAAACAACTGATCCAGAATTTAGTAACTGACATTGTATCCTCTGCTTAATGACTGTATTTATATTTGTCTTTCACACTTTTTTATTGTATGGAAGCTTGACTATTGTTTAATAACTAGTTTGGTAAAAATGCAATCAGAGTAATATCACTTACTGTAAACATCTCAAATTTAAACGTTATCGACTATGATACAAATAGGCTTGTTACATCACATCAGAAACAAACACACACAAAAAAAAACACTTCTGATGAAAAATAACAATAAAGAAAAAAAACAACTTTCTATGGTCTTAGGTGACCCCTGTAAATGGTCATTCAACCCCCCCAAAGGGGTCATGACCCACAGGTTGAGAACCCCTGCTCTATAACAAAAGTTTAATTATTAATACAATGGAAAGAGCCTGATACTTATTGGAACTAATTCTCTCAATCTTGTTACTATCACAAACTTTCATAACAAGGATGTCTCGGCCCAATTCCAAATAGTATGCTTGTTGGCACCAGCAAGAGTAATGTTACAAAAGTATTATGGGTCTTGAAAATTGATAGTGGATACAAACTTTCTCATGTCATAGGCTTGTATTTCAGTAAATTTTAAAATAATTAATTATTTTATTCACCACATATTTATTTAGGGATATATTAGACATTCCTTCAAATTAATATTTTTAAAAAGAAATTGTGTAACCTATTTTAAGACCTCAAAACTTACATTTAAAAGTATTTACGTTGCAGTTATTTTAAGCCCTGTTATTCTTACATAGGAGTTTTAATATTTATACTTTATTTATATATTGTAGGCACAAAATGCACAAAAAAGTATTGATATTTCAAAAGATAATTCTGTTTGGGCATTTCAGTACCAGCAAATAATGAATCTTAAAAATTGTATGAATACATATGAGCAGTGCTGTTTTTGTAAATAAATAGGTGCCAGTAGTCATTTATGGATTGCTTAACTTTTAACTACTAATAAATTAATAATAAACAGTAAAATAAAGAAACAGAATACTTTTTTCCCCACAGTACGGTCACAAAAAAAGCGCTGCATTTGAGCATAGTTTTATTATTTTAAATGAAGTGACATTGTCTCTCCTACAGAAGATCTTGATTCAATGGAGCACAAAGTTATTAAAATATTTTCAAACATTCCCAACAAGTAAGTAGATTTTAACATGCAGTTCACATTGGTAATAGTGAAGATCATCACTAACAGTTCAAATGTTATAACTCTAATTTTACTTCTATGTAAAAGATTTAAGAAAAAGTGCTAAGGTTCTTTCACATTTCAAAAATGTAAACTAATGCTTTTTATAATTAATGAAGATAAATTGTTATACATCTGTCAGAGAATATTTACACAAATGATTATCTAAATATTGACATTCTTTCTGCAGTCATATACCACGGCCAAAATTTATCAAGGTAATATTACATTTATATTTTACACTGTATTAATACTATTAGCTTTCTATCATTTTTTAAATTACTGAGCTGTTTATTGAACCTCAAAAAAAGAAATTTTAGACATTTTACATGTAAATTATTTAATTTTTGTTATATATAATAAGTGTTATAATATTCATTGTCTTTTAGCCTACATTGTACAGTAGTTACGCTGATTTTGTCGAATGTAATCAAACTGAATTTCCATTAGATTGAATCAATAAAAATTATCTTATCTCTTATCTTATCTTATCTTAGCCACCTTTTTTCTTAGTCTTGGCTGTCAATGGCTTCATTTGTATTCTATTTTACAGCCGCCTTTCCAAGAAAAAAAACTGAATGCACTTGTAAGAGGTATAAATCATATTTAACCTTACTTTATAATGACATACTTAAAAAAGCTTAACTTTCTCTTTTTGTTATGATTGATAAGAATTTTTAAGACAATTTATATATATGTGCTTGTAAACCTTTGTTTAACTTAGGTTTTGTTGAGCTATCAGCAGTTGATACATTGAAAGCTTTAATAGCATTTTCATTTATTTATTGTTATAATGGTAAGCATTGTTTTGAATTCAGTGGTGCCTATAGCTGATGTACACAAAATGGAAATAGTCTGGGCCCTGCCTCCATTGATGGAGCATTACAGGTAAAAGCCACATCTTATTTTATTTGTTAGTTATTAATGTTGTTCTAATATCAATTTCATAAAATTAATATTTTTTTTTAGTTTCTAATTGGATTGAACCCATTAAATTTAAAGTTATAGATCTTTGAATTTTTATTTTTTTTTGTTACATCAAATTAAAAGTGAGAGGACTCAATGAAGTCAAGTGCACAACCTTTTGTTTTGAATTTCAGAGCAAGAGTTATTGAGTATCTGTCTCTACTGCTGGGTCATGAAGCTGCAGGAAGTATTCTCTCAGTTTTACACAGAAAGTAAGTTTGGGTTAGTGGAAATACTTTTAGTTGACTGGTTTACTTACATTTCTATCTGAATTTTTGTGTGTAATCAAAACTTGTATTAAGTGACTTTATTCTCATCCTAGATTATGCATTTTAAATTGTTAATATTTGTGTACACCACCAACCATATTTTTGTACCTCAACAACATTATACAGTCATGGGGGGGGGGGATGCCTTCAATTTTACACAACTTTATTGGAATGAAAAGCAGTTAAATTGATACTGAATTTGTCAGATCTGAAACACTTTGATATTTTGTTTCCAAGACATTTAGCCTTAGAGTTATCTGGTGGCAATGACATGACAGGATATACCCACAATTCCACATGGTCAGCATTCATTATCTCTGTCAAACTCACAGAGCTGGGAATCAGTCAATTTGACCAGGTGAGAATAGTAGCACTCCAGTCACATACCTAACTATTGAATCTTTTAGATCAATCATATTAAATACATTAATCAAACTATTTAAATTCAGTACTTATTCATTATGTTGTGGTATATATCTGATGCTTTGTCAGTTTGTTAACTACTTATTCTGAAAAAAATAAAAATTGACTCATAAAAACACTACATTGTAACAAGGAAGTTATTTTTATTGTAAGATATTTTATCATTAGAATATTTACATTTCTTTTGTACATTATAAGTATATTAACATTTGTATTTCTCTTGCAAAATTATTATAAAATTATTTTTTTCTCTTAAAGCTACTTATGTAGACACAGCAATACAAAATTTGTTTTCTTGAGCGCACTATTAGTTTTGTAAACAACATTTTTTTTAGATATTTTATAAATTCTTACTGATGTATTTTCAACAGTACGTCAAATGCTAGTTATTACAATTTAATTGTCAACTAAAATTTCATCAGTGAAATAGATTTGTTCAACTTTTAGCTTTGAATGCTTATTTCAATATATTCGACAACACAGGTTTTGGAGATAATATTTCAGTACATCAAACTTCTGAAGAATTCACTGCCAGGACATGTATTTGAAGAACAGAAACATATACAAGAAACTAAATACATCTTTAAAGAGCAGGTATTGATATTATACAAATATTAGAAAAAAAAAAAAAACACCTATGTTTTAGATGAAAGATTGTTTTGAACTAAGTGAATAAATGTAGGAAAAAATGCAAATATAATGTAAAGACCTTGCAATATCTCATGCTATTTTTTTTTCTAACAGGAATCAATTTATAGTTATGTAGAAGAACTGGCAGAAAACATGCACCTGTTCCCACCAGAGCATTATCTTTGTGGTAGAGATCTTTTCTTTGAATACAATGAACAGGTCAGGGTAATAGTGGTGTAACATTAGTTTTCTATCATAACAATAATTCTAAATAGCAAAAAAAAGGTAAAGTTCCTCTGTAAGACCATGTGGTCTACAATGCAGATGATGAATAGGTCATCTGTTTCTGTCGCCCATGGTTAACCAGGTTGTTATCAATGACCTACTGCCTTTACTTTTTCCCAACTAATGTCATCTACCCATTAGAGCTAGGTGTACTAAGAGGCATCTTGGAGATCTTGAAATTAAAAATCCTCATAATATTGGTAGGTAAAGTAGTGCTATGCTAATTTTGATCAAGCTTTTATCACACGCAGAGCAATAGTTTTTTTGTTTTTCTTGAGTACAAACTATATTGTTTTTGAAAAAAAAAGTTTGTAGATATTGTTTTAATTCTTGACAAATGTATTTTTTTTAAAAATTTAGCTAATCAGAGATTGCCTTGACTTTTTGCGTCCTCGGGGAATGTTGGTCATGCTGTTTAATAAGGAATATCAGTCACTTCCAGGTCAGAGTGTGGAGCCTTGGCTTGGTACCAAGTACATTGTGAAAAGTAAGATTTGTTTTTCATTGATGCACAACCTGTATGCCTGGTACCTTTACATTTCTGACACACATATCATGGGCAACATCAAATAGTCTAATCCACTGGAACAACACTTCTGCTACTTCATTATGCATGTGGGCAGGGGTTGGCCTAAAGAGCAAATGTCACGGGCCATATTTTGGGCATTACTATGAGGCTCATTATTTGTATATGTTTTTTTTTATATTGATAACTATATATTATATACTAAATACATTTAGTGTAAATGTTGCTAATTTGTCACTTGTTAATATATATATATATATATAAATGTTTTTGTTCTTATCTCTACAGGTATAGATGATAATCTGATTCAGCAATTGGAAAGTAATTTGTTTTTTTTTTTTTGTGGTAGTTTACTCCTTTCCATTCCATAGCCCTGGTTTAATTTGTTTCTCACACAATAGTTGGTTAATAAATAAATACAGATTAGTAATAATTTAATTGGTTGTGTTGATTTTTTGATAATGTTTAAAACCCATTATTGATAAATTGAGTTGATACTTCATAGGATACTAGGGCTAGAAAATCATCAATTTCTTGCTTGACAATAAATAAAAAAATGAACAATATACTTGTAGACATTGAAATTATTTTTGTGTCATTATATGTCATGCTTTACATTTCAGATGTGAAACTCAACCCTGACTTGAATGTTCCCATTCCAAATCCATATATTGGTAAATTATAGTTGAGCTTTTTCATTAAGCATATTTATTGTTTTTTTTTAAAACTCGTCTCCTATTCAGCCAGAGGCAACCTTAGCAATATGTTAGACCAGTGTTATACACTAGACTATAGACTCTATAAACTGTACCACATCATGCTAATGGTCTCATCTGCCTCTATTTTGTAGGCCTTATTGCTGTTGCAAAAAAAAAAGTAACTTATGGAGGTATTGTTCTACATATAAGATTTTGTCCCCAGTTCACTAATATTGGTTTAGTGACCTTTAAACAGTTTAACTGATGATTCAAAAACTTTTTGCATGAAAAATCAACAAACTAGATTATAATTTCTTATAACACACACACTTCTGAATCATAACTGATTATAACACACAAATCTGAATCTTTAGCTAACCCCTCAGTTGCAGAGCCTGGGAGGTGGCACCACTAAGGCTGCCTCTAGTCTGGCATTTTAATTAGATATGCTTTCATTTATTAAAGCACTTTGTTTTATTACCTTTTCTAGCCTTAATTTGAATCCAAATTGTGCACATTTTCTTTATGAAGTGATTTTTGAATATTATTTACTACATTTTCAAATGTTATTTTTTTTAGTCTTTTAAAATTTTTTTTTTCTTAATTTGTTTTTCATCTGCAAACATCATCACCATATCTACACCAGGTCAAAGTGGTAAACAACCCAATTATAAAGCATTCAACAGGGTTTAGAATTTTCTATAATTTGTTACTTATAGATAAGGATGTTGATAAAAATGTATACTAGTATGAATCCCAATTTTATTGCTGGAGAAGCTAGTGATTTAAGTATTTGTGATTCTGAGTCATAGGACCGGATCTAAGCTTTTATCACTTTTGTATTTGAAATGAAGAAAAAAGAAAGGTGGACCCTATATTGATTTAGCTGTGGAAAATATTTTGACTTTTTAATGATGGTTGAAGGTACTGGAGGAGGAGCTTTAAGCAAAAAAAGTTAATTTTTGTGTAAAAAAAATATCCAGGAAGAAATCTTAATGTAATCAATAAGTCATCATCAATTTTTGACTATTTCATTATGATGAAGTAAATAGTTTAACTCAAATCTTTCCAAGTATCCACAAGACTTTATTGTATAGTAGTAAAATATTCACTATAATTTTTGTTTATCCAAAACTTTATTCTAATTCATCATTTGAAATATTTCAGCTACAGATTTTGGGTTGAAGAAAATAAAAAAGGCAACAAAGGTAATACCATGATGTAAATAGTTTGAAATAAAAATAAAAAAATAAATCTTCTGTTTCCAATAATAAATTTGCACTGCTTCTTAGTTTCCTGTAGTTGTGATGAATGAGCCAGGCATCAGGATCTGGTACAAGAAAGATAACAAGTACCACATGCCAACAGCTTATATTTACTTTCACTTTATCAGTTCATCTATCTCCAGGAATCCAGTAAAGTAGGTGAAACTTTGAATCTGAAAGGAATTTTGTTTTGTAAAGCTAATTTTCTTTAAACGAGTGTGATAGAAATACATTCCTTGCAGCATATTCTGGGACCCACTCCTCTCTTTACTATTGTAAGCCATTGACCAATGACTTTATACAATTTCAATATGCAAATTTGGCTTGCATGATTAGAGGAATGTACATAGAATGTAATAATCTTTTTGAAAGAATACCTGTAAATAAAAAGCAAGAATCATTGATAATTGATTTGAAATTTGATTTGATTACATTATAAAGAAATAGTTTAGAAAGAATACATTTTCTTTTTCCTACATTATTATTTATATCAACCTACTGAAACTAATTCCTGTATTCACATTTGTGTTTAGTGTTGCTTTAGGTGATGTGTACCTAACTCTGTTACTACAAATGCTTACTGAGACATTGTACAATGCCACCTTGGCAGGCTTTGAGTAAGTAATGTTCCATCTTCAGCCTACAGTTGTCTCATAAATCTAACATTGTCACATAATTAAACCTAATAATGTCACACAATTAAATCTAACAATGACATCCACAACCCTTTTAGTGCAGAGTTTATGTTTCCCTCAAAAAGACTTCCAGCTATTCCATTGCATGATGTACTTTTTCAGACTTGCCCAATTTGTAATGACAAGGGATATTTTTTGGCTGAAAAGAAGACAGTAGAAAAACACATTTGGTATATCAGGTAGTGGCAGAACCACAAGGCAGTCTTCTATCATCTGAGTTGACATTGAGAGTTCATGGAACCAAAGTGTGGAAGAATGCTTGAAGTGGATGCTGAGATTTTGATCTAGTTTAAAGGGGTGCTTACAGACATTCTCAATGTCATATAAGTATCTTTGCTAAAAGACAGTCCAAACACTGTCCTCAGTGCTAGTACTGGATGAGTCATGCTCCAATAGGATCATGTTTAAAAGCTTCCTCAAACGTGTACAGACAAGCTTGTCAATAACAGCAAGAGAATGAAGGAAAACAAACAGTCCATTGATTTGAAACATACGTTTTTATTTGTTTCTAAACAAGATTTATTTTGTTTTTCTAAGGTATTCAATTGAAGGTACCCCTGAAGGAATTATATTTATACTTGGTGGATACAGCGAAAAAATCAAGGTAGACCAACAATAATAACCTTTTTGTTTTAATCAGACAATAGTAAAAAAGAACATCATCTTATTGTGTGAAATAAGCCTTCATATTAGTAATGAAGAATTACCTGAATTTCACTAAATTACATTTATAATATTTGTAAATAATGGTTTTGTTTAGTTTTAAGCCCATCACATTTTATTTCAAGAAATAATTTTCAATTATAAGAAGCCATTTGGCCTGTGATGGTACAATTGTTGAAAGCCTTGTCTATGTGTGTTTCCTTTCAGCTTGTTGTTACTGACACAGTCAAAGTTTTTCTGGACTTCCACCCCAATGAAGACAGCTTTGATGCTGTTTTAACTCACCTTAAACAAGTATATGTCAATGAGTTAATCAAACCAGTAGAGCTGGCCAGGTTATCTTTCAATTTTTTTTTTATATTTAAAGAGTAAATAATTTGGTTTTGGTCATACTTGTATTTTTATGTTATCTTATTGTTATCTTAATGCAGCACTTCTCAATCTGTAGATCACAATCCCTTTGGGGGGTCCAATGCATATTTGCCAGGGTGGCTTATTACCATAGGGAAAATTAATTTTTCTGTCTATTATAACATGTAATATTTATTCACTTTTTAAATTAGTAATTTGCTTATTTATGTTATTGGTTGTAATATTTTTAGTGCCCCCGAAAGATGCTATTTATGTATTATAGTTTTGTGTGGTCCGTCCATCCTGTGTAGATCTCTTAAAGTAGAATAGATAGTGAAAATCCAACATCATAATATTTTAGACAATTCAAAATTCTGATGCAACGGCTACTTTTTTTTTTCTGAAAACAGAAAATCTAATTTTTAAAATCAAGTAAGCAAGCAGTTTTCTTTCATAAAAATACACCATTTTTATAACTATTCACTATTAATAGTAACAAACACATAGAGGCCATTAGGTAAATAATTTTTTTTTGTTTTAAGTTAAGGAAGTCATACTAACTACTACATTTTTCAAATTTATTTTTTTTAAAGATAAAAAAACTTATTTAGTATGCATATAATTTAGAACATAATTTAAAACAATTAATAAGTAGTTTTTTCATATTATAACATGAAATCTAGCACTGTGCAGTATACATGAAACACTTAAGAAATTGTTTCTTTATTTTTACTGAAATGTATCTTTTCTTGAGGTTTTAGTTTCGAATAAGAGATTAACCCTTTACATAACAATTACATCAATTAGCTAATCATTATGTGACATCAGTTAGGCCAGGTTCACATCTAACTTCGCCTTCACTTCCACTGATCTGCTACACTGTTGGGGCACCACACAAAATCTGTCAACCTTCTTTCTCCATTCTTCTCTGTCATTTGCCTTTGATAGTATTTCACTCTAACATTCTTTCTGAAAATATTGAAAATTACCTTTTTACCTGCCTGGTGGACCACTTCTTGGGCCGATATTCAGTTTGGGTTTCCACACTGTCATTGTAACCTTGTTTTAGTATGTAATAATGCATGTGTTTGGATGTGAAACAAAAGAACAAATGATTTTTTTGTACATTAGGGTTCTATAGTAAAGCAGAATTTTTAAAACCCCAAAGCATCATTTGTAGAGCAGTTCTATTATAGTCTCTTCGATGTCAATTACACAATTCTGAATGAAGTGTTTGCAGTCTTAGCCCTTTCTGTCTGACATTGTGATTTTCTTCATTTTCAAAAATTTATCCTCCTGCGGTAAGGTTATCCAGCCTGTTAGTTACCAAGTCTAAATACAGGGAAGAGGATATTTGTTTTTATTAGCCATGTTACTTTTTTTGTCCAAATGATATGCTGCAGTTGCTGCTATATTGATCAGCATCTTTTTCTAAAACCAATTTAGAGCAGTGAGATATTCTGTGTTGGAGCTAAAGGACCCATCCTTACAGCAGCGGTATCAGCATATGCACAACATTTCCTACCCCATGCTGCTGGATTTCATTCAGGAGTTTTACAGTTCATTGTTCATAGAAGGTTTTGTCACAGGAAATGTCCTACCTCAAGTGAGTAATGTACTTGAGAGAAGGGTTTAAAATTATACTTAACGATCTAACACGCTACAGGTAGTCCTCAACTTACGTTGGTGTTGCGTTCCTACACCGCTTCGTAAACCAAATTTCGATGTAAGTCGGATCATACATTTATACAGAGTACTGTAGCATAATAACAGTATTGTACTGTACTGCAAACTCTTAGCCTATCCATACGCCTATTCTAATATAAAATTATCAATGTAACTTGGTACCCACTGTAAGCTATTATTACCAAGGTGCCATAGCGTTTGTTTATATTGTGTGAAGCCATTATGGCAGTGGGGGGGGGGGCATGGTCTACAGCTTGCAAAGCCTGTAGTACAGGTTTTTTGTTATTGAATACAACTATCTTTGTTGCCCTCACATGCCTCTCCAAGGCAAGAGTCATTGACTTTTAAGGCTTCACAGAGCTCCTTGTCTCTGTATCAAAACTGTAAACACTACCATATAGTCCAAAGACTTAAACCAACACTATGAATTATTGTGTTCAACATATTTCAATATTTTTGCCTATTTTGATAGAAAGACACAAATATTATATTTAATTCAGTTTTTCAACTTCTTTAAACCAGGGATGTACAATGTTTTACCACTTGGAGTGATGGTGGATGTATAAATTTATGACAAGCTTGTCACAGCCCCAAATTTTTTTCTTCAACATGCTAATTTCATTTCAATTGACTGTATTATGGGCATCACTGGTCAGAACATTTTCTTTCTACAGGAAGCAATTGATGTTGGAAAAATGGCCTTTCAAATTATCAGGCATCCATTGAGTAGTGATTCTTTACCCAAGGTATCTATGTGACTACTTTGTTGTACTATTGTGCATAGTACAAGGTGCAGATGTCTAATTATTGATATTAAGCTAACATGGGAGTAAACTATAGAAACAAGAAAAACATAAACAAATAATTTAAACAAATACAAAGCTTATAGGAAGTGTAGTTTTATATTTACCATTATTTTTGTGTAGCACTATTTAATGCTTTTAGCTTTCTCACTTTTGTGACTTGTATATGATAATAGAAGATTGTATAGTTATCTATTGTTTCAATCTTACTTTAAAGCAGCGACCTAGAAAGAAAATAACTAATACAGCTTTTACCACACCCCAGTCAAGTACAATTTATTTTCCTTGTTTGAGATATCAAACAAAATAATTATTTACCAACTAATTGATTAATTTTCTTTATTAACCATGTCATGGAAAATAAGTCAGTGACTGAACTTGAAAGTAATGGACATTTCAACATAAAACAACATACTTCATTTCGTATACAAGTGATTGTCTAATTCTATTTCTTTCAGCCCAACATGATGGAGCTTCCTGTTGGGGATTTTAAAATTTTTCTTTCTTCTATCAACAAAGAGGACACCAACTCCTGTGTAGTTCATTACTACCAATTAGGTTTAGGCAATGTCTATAACATCTGTCTGAATGACTTATTACATGTAAGTTACTACAACCAATTTCTCCTAACATTATCATTGGTATTGTCACTAGATGTCAATGTAAAGATGTATTATTTAAACTTTCTTGGGTCTAACTAATATAGAGAACTTTTGTTGCACAACATACAAGTATGTGTTCTAAGGTGCTGCAGCTTGTTTTATTTTGATTGTCATGTACTTGAATTGTCAAGTTTTTAGCTCGATGCAGTGAATGAAGGTGTACTAACTGACAAATTAAAGAGTTCAACTGTTATCTTCTCCTAGGCTGCTATGAATGAGCCTTTGTTTAATGTTATGAGAACAGAGTATCAACTGGGATATAGTGTGTACTGTCAGCCAACTATAACACATGGTATTCTGGGATTTCTAATAGTTGTTGAGAGCCAGGCTAATAAGTTCAGGTAAAGTGGTTTAAAGAAAAAACAAGATTAAGTTGTTTTAATTGAAAGTTAATTTTTTTTCTTTCTTTTGGAAGTCTCTTTGATGTTCATTGCCTTGAAATAGATTTAAGATTTAAAGAAAAATAGGATAAATAAAAGAATTTTGTTAAGCAGAACGTAGTATTGCATATAGGGACTTAACATTTTACAAGACAAGTTAAGCTGTTAAAGTAGATATTGCAGCTTTGCAGTATTATCTTACATTTATAATTTTTTATAAGAAGGTTTCATTTTTGTCAGATAAGGCTTTAGCAAAGAGTTTTTAAAAAAAAATTAAAAATCCTGGTTCCTGATCCCTTCATGCCAGCTGAAGTAAGACTGGCCAGTGAAGGAGCATCTCTGATTGCATTGTTTTTTAAAAAAAGAGCCAATGTTGAACTTAAGAGTAGAGATGAAATTGTTTTGATTCTGTTGTGAACGTTTTTCTTCTTTCATGTCTTTAGTATGAAAACTATTGATGAACTCATGACCAAGTTCTTATTGGATTTTGAAAAGACTTTGTCAGATACCCCAGATGAACAGTTCAATGAAATGGTGAGACACAAATCTAGAATAAAATGTAGCCATCCTAAGATGTGATGCTATTTCAGAAAACAATATTCTAGTGCATCTAATAAGATGAAAGTCATTCCTATTGCTCTATGTTTTATTTTGTTGCTCTTAGGTAAGAACTCAAAGTTCAATCCGTGCTGCTGAAGATGCTGACATGTATGATGAGTCCAATAACTTTTGGCAAGAGATTGTCAAACAGAGTTATTGTTTTGAAAGGGTTAAATTAGAGGTAAGCCCTGTTCATACATTCATACATATCTTCCTATACTTTTCATTCAAGTTACCATTAGTTGTTTTTTTAAAGATTTCCTTACTAAGCTTTTTTAAAAATACTATATTCTATATCTGTGATTGTTTTAAATGTTCAGAAATGATTAAGTATGTTGTATAAGTTCTTTCAACTGAAGTTTTATATTTAATTAAGAAGTAGACAAACAGGTTTATGAATGAAATAATATTACAAATGCATTACAACCCCAAAACTTAATTACTTAAGTGTCATTGTTTTATGACCTTCATTTGCTAAGCGACGATTAGATAAGATAATTTTATTGATCCAATTTAATGGAAATTCAGTTTGATCACAATTGACAACCTCAGCGTAACTACTGTACAAAAACAATGTTAATGAAAAATTCGAACAACATTCACATACAAACATACATACACAACCAGCGCTTTATGAATTTGACTTCTATGTACTTCTCGATGACAGCTGACCTCGTAACACTCTGACCGAAAGTGGGACAAAGGAGTTTTTAAATCTTTCAGTTTTAGTCTTAATGGAAAGGAGGCGACCACTTCGTTCAGATCTTATGTAGCAGTGGTTTAATGCGTGCAGGTTGTCTTTAAGAATCGTGAGTAATTTGGAAATGCATCTTTCTTGGAAAAGCTCTTCAAGAGATGGTAGCTGTACTTGAGTAATATATGATGCTTGTTTAATTAGTCTATTTATTCTAAGTCTTTGTGCCAGTGAAGTATTACTGTACCAGCAGGTGATGGCAAAGTTAATAAGACTGCTGATGGTTGCTGTGTAGAAGAGTTTGATTATTGTTTTGTCTATGTTAAATTTTCTTAGCTTTCTGAGATAGAAGATTCGCTGGTTAATTTTCGTGTATAGATTTTGACAGTGTTCACTCCATTTCAATTTGCTGTTGATAGTTGTGCCTAGATATTTATATTCTTGTACTTGCTCTATGTTATGGATCATCTCATAGAAATGTTATGAATGCCTGGGCATTAGCTATGCTCAGAACAATATCACCCACAGAGCAGTCCCCCCCTTACTGCAGTTGATGTTTCCAAAGGAACAGTAAGTGCCAATACAGTTTGGGATCAGGGGCATGGCAGGCTCTACCAGGTTTTAACAACAGGAGCTGCAAACTGCCTAAGAGGCACCAGCTGCTGATTTATCCCCAGGGCTTGCTCCTATAACTTTTGCCATGTTTGGGAAGGCAGCAAAGGTTTGAATTCAGTTTTCCTAGGTGGAAAGCCAGCCAAGGCTAATTAGCCCTTCCTGCCCTAAGTTTTTTATTGGTTTAGGCACCAGTTACTTGCCTTTACCCCTTCTGTTGTTAGTGAAAACAGTTCCATTGGCTAGGAGTTGTACTGTTTGACAGAGGCTATTTGGGACGCAGAATCATTTTAAAGGTAGTCGAGCGCTATTATCCATTTCCACTTCCAGCAATGACAACCTTATGTAGCCTGTCAGAGTTTTAAGGTTTATACAAGTCATTTGATTCTATGTGTAAGCTTGTGGTTAAAGATGAACACTTTTGTTACCTCTATTTCAGTATGATGCTATGCAGCATATCAACAAGGCTAGTGTCATGAGCTGGTTAAAAAATCTTGTTGGTGATCACAAGCGAAAATTATCAATTATGGTAAACAGTTTATTATTGTATAGAGGTCTCTTTTTTTTTTCGTTTTCACCAATTGTTTTAAAGTTGTATCTGTATGTGCTCTCAGGTGAGATGAAGTCTTTTGACAATATCTAAATAAAATAATGAAGCTGCTCTTGTAGTTTTTATTTGACAGATATTTTGCATGTATCCTGATAGATTATTTGTGTGAAATAAAGGGTTATGATAGTTGATAACAAAATTTAATCAGGAAATCACTAGCTAAGTTTTATTTTGTTCCTTGGCTAACTTGTAGGACATAATCATTTTCTTTTTTAAAGTAATGTCTGTATTATATAAGATTACCCATACAATATTTTAAACAGTTTATTGTTATCATTAGTGTATAAATTATGATGTGTGTATTTTGTCCTTATTTCTACAAAATGTGTTTGTCTTCAGGTTGAAGGCTGTTCTCATTCTACTGTGGAAGCACCTCCTCCTCCACCGACCTCTTTGTTGGATAATCCAATAAAAGGCATACGGTCTCTCATCCAGGACTTGAAAAACAATAAACCCTCAGGATCCAAGCTGCCCAGTACACTGAATGAGATAACTAAATGTCAGAACCTCCTGGAGATCCAGCAGTTTGGTGAAAACTATATAGCCAACCTGGCCGACTTTAAGCTACACCTGAAGACATTACCTTATCACATCATAAACAAGTGATTAGTGTCATATCTACAACCTGGTCTACACTCTCTGCAAACTGTTGTGCAATGGATTACATTCTAGTCTAAAAAAAAAGACTTTCTCGTGACTTAAAATAACTGTGATATGTACTGCTAGTCTTTCATAAACAAATGTTCACTAGCTGCCTTAGTTTTATTTTATATTTCTTTTACTTGATAAGGGTTGTGTTAGAACAAAAAAACATTTGACTAAATGGATTATTGATCAACTGTCACCATATAAATGTGCATCTGTTTTTTAATGATTGATATAAAACAAGGTGAAACAAACTTTGTTACTTCTATTACATAAGAAACATTTTTAGTTCTATTCACTTGCACAGAATTTCTATTTATTACTAGTTCATTGTATTCCATTATAACCATTGTATTAGTTTACCCACTCCAACAAACAGTTCTCACAAATTTTCCTCTGTTCGCAAGAATTTTTATTACTAGTGACGTAATTTGAAATCCCATTGAACAATTACAGTTGCAAGGATGTGTAGTGATTGAAAACATTTCATTTCTATTACTTGCTGAAACTAAAAGTTTTTTTTTTTTTTTAAGTAAACAGTAGTTTAAAAATAGGACAGACCCAGACATGCAGATTGAAATTGACCTCAAATTTTCTTTTTTTTTTTAAACTTTCTACTAAATTTTATCATAATGTCATTAAGTACACAGGTCATTTTTTATATGAAATTACAACTTATCTGTACAAGTCAAGAGAAATTGAAGCATATTGTGTATACAGAAAGACTATAGTTTTTTGAACTACAAAAGAAGACAATTTTAAATATTCCCTAGCCTGATGCAAAGCAAGAGTCATTTGTACACTAAATTATATAATCAAATAAAGAAAGAAAACATTTTATAATGGTCCATTAATTTTCAACATTTTGTTATATTTTCTTTCAATTTGAATACGTTTAAAAAATACAGTTTCACATTTTGGCTAAATTGTAAGTGTAAAAAATTTGCTCCTATACCATATTATTCAAAGGGCCATTATCACACAAGTATCAAGCATATATTTCTCTTCAATGTACAATCTGGGTTTCACTCAGACAAAAAAGAATTTCGTATGATGAAGACTGTCAGTCGAAATGAATGTTGTTATAACTTAATAGGAGGTGCAGTGGCTGAGCAGTTAATCACTTGTATTCTGAACCGAGGGTTCCAGGTTCAAATCATAGTGAAAAATGGGATTTAATTTTTGGCTCTTTGGCTGCCTCTGAGTCCACCCAGCTCTAATGGGTACCTGAATTTAGTTAGGGCAAAGTATACCACGATACCCTTGTAAACTACAGGCCACAAACAGGTGACTTATACATCATCTGCCCTATAGACTACAAGGTCTGAAAGGGGAACTTTACTTTTTTATAACTTAAAATGAAAACTTTTGCCAATTGGTATTTTAAACCTTTTAGATTTGTGGATTACATCCCATTTACAGACATACATAATAGGCCTACTTCTTTGTGATTGTCTTTAAACAATCTTATAACCTGATTATTTGAAAGATCATGCAAGTTAGTATAGGGTCATTAGTTGTATACAAGTGTGCTTGAAATCCAGCACATAAAAACCTATGGATATAAGAAAAACTTAGCTAACATCTTCCAAAAGAATAGTAATGAGTATAATGTTGTTAGAATCTATTTCATTCAGAACTAAAAATTTTTGTCATTTGTTATGTGTACTTGTTAGTCTGTATAAATCTCTTGATCTTTGATTCATGTTTATATGTATCCATATCACTGTGTGTTAGATCTTTATTCCAATATTATCTTTATCTTTTACTGCTGAAGTTCAGTAATAACAGCTTGAATAAAAAATCCCCTTCCATCAAAAAAAAAAAAAAAAAGTTTTAGCTTTTAAAAAAGTTTTTTTGTTAGTGTGCTTTTTCAGTTTCTCTGAACATAATATCACTTAAGTTCTGTTGAATCTCATCTGATATAAATGAAATTATAAAAGCTTTTGTAAAGACAATCTTATCAATCGTTGCTCAAAGGAGTCGTATAACATCAGCTCCAAAATTTTAAAATGCTCATACTTTCTAGGGTGACTTTAAGGAGCTTTGAAGTTTCCCTTTGTTAGATTTTTCTTTTAACTCATGCACTCAATGCGACTGTGAATATTGAGTAAAATGTTATGAAACAAAGAGTTATTTAGAAATAAAACATTGTTTATTGTTAGTTCCACTGTCATGATAGCAAAAACATTATTTACCTTTAGAAACAAACAATAAATACAAATTTAAAAAAATATAGTTGTATTTGTATTATGCTATTTTCACATTGTTTTTTTATATAAAACACCATTGTTTTTAATAAATTTTCTCTTTTGGACTTAACATACAACTCTTGAAAAACAATTTAATCATTGGTAAATTGAAGTATATATATATATACAGGTAGTCCTCGGATAATGACAGTATCAACTTACATCGTTTTATGGTTGCAATGCTGTTTACCACGGCTCAGTCCGACTTATGCGGTTGCATGACGTATGTCGAATTACATGCAGTGGGGGAGGAATACATTTATACAGTAGTGTAATCCAATACTGTACACTGTACCATTACAAGAGGAAAACTAGTCTCCTGCATGCCATAGGACCCTTTATAATGGCTCCCAATCATAAGCCAGACTCATTTGACCCTAAAGAAGAGGATGCAGCAAAGAAAAGGAAGGCCATCACTATGGAGGAAGTGGACATCATAAGGCGATCTGATAAGGTGGAAACACCAACAGTAATTGGCAGGTCATTACAACTTCGTCATGCGACTGTCGCTACGATTATTAAGGATAAATATAGTATCCTTGATAATTATGTATTAGAATAGGTGTATGGATAAGCTAAGTGTTTACAGTACAGTACAGTACTGTTATTATGCTACAATACTCTGCCTGAATGTATGATCCGACTTACATCAAAATTCGGTTTACGAAGCTGCGTAGGAAGGGAACACAGTCGTAAGTCAAGAACTACCTGTATATATATATACTTAAAAAGGAAAAGATATGTATAAATTTGAATGTTAACATAAGATGTAAATTGCAAACAAGATGCTCATTAGCTTAAGGTGTACATTGATTCATATGAAGTAATATTGATATGATCAATAGCATTTAGTATTCCTTTCTAAAGTCATAACCAATAATGCTGACAAAATTTCAACATAAATATCCCTTAGGTGAAGATAAGTAGTCTCATTTAAAAGTTTCAAAGTAACATTTTCACATGAAATATATATTTACATAATAAATAAAACAACAATTACAAATAATGTAACAATCTGTGGTAGGTTACACAATTTACACTCATACCCCAGTTTTAAACATTACATGTAAAAACAGTAAGTTAGATTTTCTTCAATAATCTTACAGTCATAGGAACTAAAGAGTTCTTGTGTCTATTTGTTCTTATGATCGGTGTCTTGTAGATGGTCTTTGTGATGGCATTGTTAAAATTATAAACAAAAGAGTGACTCTTATGCTTTTAATTTTTAAATTTTTCTATCTTCTTTTTCAAATAGGTGTTCAAGTGCAGTTTCTTTGTTGCCAATGATTGTACTATCAGCATTTATAATTAAAAAAAGTCTATATACATAAATGTATACAGTTTAACAGTGAAAGATACTATTTAAAAATATATACAGTAAATATATGAATTGAAATAGAATACTGCTGCAAATTTAATGGCCACATTTCTTGTTGAATGCTGCAGGAAAACAAAAGGGTCTGAGTTTTGATTAGTCTTATCCACTAAATGAAAAAATGTGTAAACACTAAAATAGTGATAGTTCAGACATGGTAACAAAATAAAAGAATTAGTTGAAGAATTTCATACTATAAGAGACATACTCTGCAACAAAAAATACAACAAAACTTTTATCTTTTTTTTTGTTCTGTTTGATTGCAAAATTTTCTCAAGTATGTTTACTATAAAAGAATTGAGTTTTTGCGTTTCTTGAAACATCACCCTACTTTAACTATCCATAACAGAACTTGATACTCTGTGACAGTACTAAGATCAACTTCTTTAACAACTATATCAAGTCACAAGTTAGATAAGGCTGCCTGGCACTGCTGTGTGTACTTTTGGCTACCTGACACTTGTGTGTTATACAATATTTAAATGTTTTGGCACATCTGCACCATTCAGGCTACGCTTTGCTCATCTAAGATAACCTGATTCTAAAAATTTCGTCCCAAATATATTTTTTTATTTTGTAAGACTATTATAAATATAATACAAATCTGTGTCGAATGTATTGCTTATGAATGACCTTAGAGAGAATGTTTCACTTATTTCACTATTTTTTTCTATACAGTGAAACAATTTTGGTTGGTTACATTTAGATTATTGTTTTATATTTTTTAGTTGTGAGTACAATCAAACTCAGTAGATGATCAATTTAATTATTTATGTATAACATGTTGAGCTTAAAGAAAGTCATTTAGTTTAATGGTTAAAAAGTACAAACAAAAAATCATTTTAAGTTCTCCCCAATTCTCATACTAAAATTGTATTAAAAATTTGATTAAAACAACATTCAACTTTTCCATTCTAATTTCCAAGATACCTGGTATGTACAGAAATTTGCTACAAATGCTGCACAATGAATTATGTAAGGATGAAAAATACTTTTCAGTCTTATGGCTTTTTCTTGCTGAAGTATTTGCTATACAAACTGTTCTTTTATGGCAGATTTTTTTTTAGTGCTGCAGAATTTCTTCCATTCAAACTTGTTCTAAAGATGGTGGTTATTTATGAAGAATACAATTTGATTTTAAAATGTCATGAGTTAATGTCCTTCTTAGTCCCCTCCTCCAGTGCCGACACCAATCACAGCCACTATTGCAGCAGAGAGACCAGCAATCACCACACAATGGATGACAAAGATGATCTTTTTTATTAATGCTTTCTGTAGATAGTTACAAAAAAAAAAAACTATAATTTTTCATTTGCTTATTTGAACAAAAAGAAAAAGAGTATAGTTGTGCAATGATTTTTTTTTTCAATTCCAAAGGGACAAGAATTAGAAAATTTGTCTAATTGAAAGATGTTTTATCTAAGGCAAAAAGACATGGAGACAACAAATCTTGCTATTCCAACAGTGCAACAGCATAAGGGACAGGTAAAGGTAAAATGTCTAAAACATGCAAGCAAAGTACCTGCTTTCCATCACTGTCTGTCTGATTAGGGCTGGAATTATCTTTGCTGTTCATCTCATAGCTGTCTGCATTTTCTAAAATTATTATATGTTGAGAACCACATAAATAGCTTCCTTTATTTACATTTCATAAAGTACATAAAAAACAATAAAGAAATCAATTTAAACTGACAAGTGCTGATTTATATTAAAATACAACGGCAGTAACTTTTCTTATGAGTATAAATAAAATTTAAAAAAAATAAATCCACTTTACAATGAAAAATGTACAAACAATTTATTTTAAAAATATTTAAAAATACAAACAATGCTGTGTTCAAACAGAATTAAATAAATAAATATATCATTTCACTTATTCTCTTCCCCACCCCCATTTTCAACCCTAGGGGAGAGTGGGGAGAAATGGACACTCCCTGCTATCTTTAAAACTAGTGGACCATTTTATTTTGGACTAAAATAAAAAAACTTCAGTAGCATGAGATGTTTTTAAAGAGCCACTTCCCTTTTCTTAATTCTTATTTTCGTTTTTTTATTTGCATGCGAAAATATTTTCGTCACAAAACAAGATTTTTTTAACGAATTCGCACATCAATATTTCATTGGATCTACTTTAGAATTCAAGGTAAGTTTGTATTATTGTAAAACCAACATTTCTTTATAATAATTTATAACATTTCTTTATAATAATTTATAACATTTCTTTATTATAATTTATAACTTTTGCCTTACAAATTCAATAAATAAAAATTGTATACTGTTTTACCTAATTTAGGTACCAGTGGGGAGAAATGGACCACCAAAAGGTGGTCCATTTCTCCCCATTTTGGGGTGGTATTTTTAATTATTATTTTTGCCTAATGTATGCCATTTTTAACCTTTTTTATAGACTATATTTTGAAATAAATGACTACTTTATATAGATTATTATACAGATTATTCCAGCTAGATTACTCAAGGAACTAAGCAAAGAACTAGCACCTGTGTTCAAAATACTTTTTCAGGCATCTCACCAGGGCAGAGTACCAAGGGACTGGAAAGAAGCTAATGTCACACCTCTATTCAAAAAAGGAGAAAAATCTGACCCAGGAAACTACAGACCAGTATCACTTACCAGCATCACATGTGAAATCCTAGAACACATAATATGTAGCAACATCATAAACCACTTAGATAAACATAATGTCCTTACTCCATACCAACATGGCTTTAGGAAACATAGATCATGTGAAACACAGCTAATAGGACTAATTGATGACTTTTCAAAAGGTTTAGATAATAGTGAACAAATAGATGCTATCTTACTAGACTTTTCCAAAGCTTTTGACAAAGTTCACCACCATAGTTTGCTTAAAAAATTAAAATATTTTGGTATTGATGGTCCATTGCATCAGTGGATTAAAGATTTTCTGATAGGAAGAGAACAAACTGTAATAATAGATGGTTCTAAATCAACACCAATAACAGTAAACTCAGGTGTACCCCAAGGAACAGTCTTAGGTCCACTACTATTTCTAAATTACATAAACGATTTACCAAATTGCATTAGTTCAGGAACAAAAGTTAGATTATTTGCAGATGATTGCATAATATATAGGACAATAAAAACAACACAAGATACAGAAATTTTACAAAGAGAATTAGATGAACTACAGAAATGGGAATCAAATTGGAGCATGTCTTTCCACCCAGAAAAATGTCAGTTATTAAGAGTAACAAAAAAAATAAAACAAATTAATTCCACTTATCTTATTCATGGTAAACCAATAACACAGACTAAAAACGCAAAATACCTAGGTGTTATAATAAATGAAAAACTGTCATGGAATCCCCATATTGATGAAACTATAAAAAAATCAAACAAAGCATTAGGGTTTATTAAAAGAAATTTCTATAAATCAAATAAGAACATAAAACTAAAATGCTATTTAACCTTGGTTAGGCCAATAATAGAATATGCATCCTCTGTTTGGGACCCCTCAACTCAGGAAAACATAAGGAAACTGGAACAGACACAAAATAGAGCAGTGAGATTCATAACAAACGAATATTCACATTTCACTAGAGTAACACCTTTAGTAAAATCACTAAATTTAGAAAGCCTTCAGGATAGAAGACATAAGAGTTAAGTAGCAATTATTCACAAAACACTGAACCATAATCTCCAAATACAAAAACAAAACTTAATAAAATACTCAGAAAGACACAAAGATAAAGGCACATTCCTAATCCCATATGCAAGGACAAATCTATACAAATGCTCTTTTTTCCCTAGTGCCCTTAGAGAATGGAATGGTTTGCCTGAGCTAGCCAGGAAAACCAGTGACTTTTCGCAGAATTTAAGTCACTGGTAAATATGCATGACTGAATGCATGACGCGTAGGACGTAATCATCTTCTTTTTTGAAGTAACGTCTGTATTATATAAGATAAGATAAGATACAGAAATATAAAAAACATCTCAGAGTTGTTGATATATTTATGTTTGTATGTAACTTTGAGTCAAAAAGTCAAAATGGTGGTCCATTTCTCCCCACTCTCACCTATTCTACTGATTTACTATAATAGAAAAAAATATAATTTAGATGACTAGCACAACATTCTAGTTTCATTCAGTTTTAAAGACTTTTTTCACTAAATATCAATATCATATAGAATCTTTTTTTAAGGGCAAGCTGTGATATTTTATAATTTGATATGAAGCACCCTTATACATGCATTCTACATACAAACTTTATCAGACTTCATACTTAATCAGAATAAACTTGTAATCAGACATTTAAAAAAATTCTGATATTATAAACTTACCTTGTATGTTAAACTTAACCCTAGTTATTATTTCTAACAACAGTTTGACAAACAATTGCCAAGCAACATATGCCCCCATAATATATGTGGCATAGTAAGGAGTTGTTGCACCTTTGATCTGGATTCCAAAGAAAATTGTGATAACTGAAAAAAAAGCAAGAAATAAATAAGTATAAGGTACTACTGAATACATAAGGCTTTTCTTCTGGTCCAGAGACACAGCTACCCAGTTTAAGTCATGATTACATATTAGCTATACCACAGACAGTGCAGCTGCATGTCCATCAGTGGTCAATTAAAATTTTATTTCTGTCATCTATGCTTGTTTAGTTGTAAAGCTTTCCTTTTGGTCCCAAAAGTGTATCTCCTGGCCAATGTAAGAAATCTCTTTCAAGGACCATTAACGACCAGTATATCTTATCTTATATACTACATAAGTCACTTCAAAAAAAAAAGATAATTAAAACCTATGTATTTTATTTGTTAATCTATCATGCATGTTGATCAGTGAGATTTAAACTCTGCCAATTTAAGTTATTTGTTTTCCTGGCTGATTCAAACAACCCATTCCATTCTCTAATGGCACTAGAGAAGAAATTTACAAATGACTAAAAACCTGTTAAGTTGATAGTTAATGAAATATCAGCACCATGTTATCGTATATAGCTGGAAAGACTATATACAGTATTGATAGATCTATGTATAGTTAATGAAATATTAGCACCATGTTATCGTATATAGCTGGAAAGACTATATACAGTATTGATAGATCTATGTCTAAAGCTGTTAGTCTAGTATTCGGAAATCCCTATCAATAAAATTTATTTAAACAAAAATGTGTATGTATAAAAATATATTTTATACAAGAAAAAAAAAGTTTAAAGAAACAAAGCTTATACTAATTATTAAGTTTAATTGTTAGTTTTGATCATTCATGTAATTTAATTAAATATCTCTAGATCTAGACTAACATTAATAAATCCGTGCAATTAGAAATATTTTTACTAATTGTTTTTGTTCAGAGCAATTTCATGCTTTTAGCTTTCTCAATGCCCTATGATCCTATCACTTATCTGGACCAATTGGGGGGATGGAAGTAAGAAGAAGGTATCTTTGTGAAGGTTACTGGGATTGCTTTTTTGAATGCATTTTATACATAAAAAAATGACCACTTCAAATTAAAAATGAGTGCTCACGCCTCCTCAAACCAAGTTTAATAGTTATCTATTGTTAGTTTCAAACATTAAGTAATGACTCAATTCTCTACACAAAGTAGAAAGGGGACTATTTCACTTATACCACCACATCTGTCAAGAACAATTTCTTTCCCTTGTTCAAGATGCCAAACAAAATAATTAATTATCTGATCTAATATGTTACAGATGTTACTTCAAAAAAGAAGATGATTTTCCAATGCGTCATGCATTTAGTCATGCATATTAACCATGATCTAAACTCTGCCAAGTCACTGGTTTTCCTAGCTAGCTCAAACAACCCATTCCATGCTCTAATAGTGCTAGGGAAGAAGGAGCTTTTGTTCACATTTGTGCTAGCATATGGAATGAAGAATGTGCCTTTATCTTTGTCTTTTTCAGTATTTTATTAAATTTTGTTTTTGTAGTTGAGGATTATGGTTCAGTGTTTTATGTATAATTGCTACTTTACTTTTAAACTCTTTCCCTCCTAACTGACAATACCATCGTTGATTTCACTAGAATTTGGTAAATAATTACGGAGAGAAAGAGTTAAGTCTTCTATCCTGAAGGCTCTCTAAATTTAGTGATTTTACTTAAGGAGTTACTCTAGTCAAATGTGAATATTCGTTTGTTATGAATCTCAATGCTCTATTTTGTGTCTGCTCCAGTTTCTTAATTTTTTTATGAGTTGAGGGGTCCCAAACAGAGGATGCATATTGGCCTAACCAAGGTTAAATAACATTTTAGTTTCATGTTCTTATTTGATTTATAGAAATTTCTTCTAATAAACCCTAATGCTTTGTTTGATTTTTTGATAGTTTCATAAATATGGCAGTTTTTCATATGTTATAACACCTAGGTATTTTGAATTTTTAGTCTGTGCTACTGGTTTACCATGAATAAGATAAGTGGAATTATTTTGTTTTAGTTTTTTTGTTATTCTTAATAACTGATATTTTTCTGGGTGGAAAGACATGCTTCTATTTGATTCCCATTTCTGTAATTCATCTAATTCTCTTTGTAAAATTTCTGTGCCTTGTGTTGTTTTTATTGTTCTATAGATTATGCAATTATCTGCAAATAATCTTTTGTTCCTGAACTAATGCTATTTGGTAAATCATTTATTTGAATTAAAAATAGTAGCTGACATAAGACTTTTTCCCTGTGGTACACATGAGTTTACTGTTATTGGATTTGATTTAGAGCCACCTATTATTACAGTTTGTTCTCTCCCTATCAGAAAATCTTTAAACCACTGATGCAATGGACGATTAATGCCGAAATATTCTAATTTTTTTAAAGCAAACTATGGTGATGAACTTTGTCAAAAGCTTTGGAAAATCTAGTAAGATAACATCTATTTCTTCACTATAATCTAAACCTTTTAAAAAATCATACCAATACTTAATAAAAAAATTGGTATTTGTTTTTAAAATTGATTCTTGTTTTGTCATGTACAAGAAATAATATTAATTGTACAAAATTTTAAATGAATCCAAGATTGAGTGTGGAGAAATAACATGTAGGCTCTACAAACTTTTTACCAGACAGACAGAGTGAGTTGATATAAGCTTTGTTAAAAGCTTTGAAACAAAACACTTAGTAGGACTGTTAAAATGTATTCCCCCTTGCATTCTGACTGTGCAAAACAATCCACTAAGTCTGAGACTATATACAGGTCAGAATACAAAGGCAATTTTACAAGGTCTGCAACTAGAAACAGTTTGAATATAATTAAGCTAAGCTAGAGAAAAAAAAGATAGATTAGGTCTTAATTTAAGCTACAAATGCCTCACACCTAACAAAAAATTCATTCCTTTTCCTGCAGCACATTTGAGAAAATTTTGAGCAAATAATACAAAAACAATTTAAATTTAATATGGTCACAAAAACATTTTTTGTCATGACCAATGCAAAAGTAGATAGTATTGATGATTCACATTATTTCTCAAAATTATTTTTTTGTTTTGATATTGAAATGAAACCAAACTAACCTCCAAGTATGTGAGCTGCTAGTCCTACCAGGAAATGAGCCCAGTTGAAGATTGGCCTCTTGGGTGTACCAGGATGGGGACGAAACATTGCCATCACAGGCTGAAAATATTGCAAGAAATTTTTTTAACTGATAGCATTCAATGTACTTTTAACATCTTATAACTAAATGTGAAGTTTTTATTATTTTTACATTTGACACAAAGAAGTTAAGTTAAGTAATACAAATGGACCTTTAACTACACAGTCAAAACTAACCATTATACTTTGCATTAAAATTTAAAAGTTTACTTGACAATTGATATAGCCTACATTTAGTAGATGATATCAGAGACTTTGGGAAATGTTGTCAACTGATGCCATAAGCTAGTGAAATGGACTAAATAACATTTTATTGAAAGAGGGATAAGGTTGAGAACAGTCTTAGCCAAAAATTCAGAGTCTGGGCTGTTTTTTTTTTAAAGGTAAGTGCCATATGTCTCTAAGAAAGAATGAAGGTCTTTGTACAGGCTTTAATACACTCTATACTGAGAGTGGCTTGGTTCACTTTAGGGCCCCACTTAGTACCCAACTCTCACATGTGACTCCCAGTAGCTGTAGCATGCACAGTGGCCACACCCTGAAACTGCTTTGATTGGAAGAGGTACCTGACAGTTATTAAACATTGCGGTTTTGTCAAACCTAGCATGTGAAGTCCTCTGCCAAACACCACCATAACTAGACCAATCAGACAATATAAAGGCATTCACCAGCTGATTGCTTTGAAGCACTTTAGGGCAGCTTCGGCTCTGGTCATCCACTGCACCCTAACTCATCCCCGAACGTCTTGACATCTATATATATTTTAGGCTTTAGGGCAAGAGATTGAGGTTGATGCCTTGCATGAGTCCTCATTCCTTAAATTAATATTCTCATTGTAAGTAAATTAGTCCTCTCCTTCACACTAAATCAAAGCCCTGTGATGACAGGAAAAACAGAGTGGTAAGTGTAGGCACACTGGAAGCAAGTAGCTGGAACATTGAACACAGGGGGGGGGGGTCAGGCCATATGGTGGTTCACTCTGACACAAAGCTGAGTCCAGCAACCACCTGAGTGGCTGAGCCCTATTTAGGAGTGCACTGCTCAAATCCATGGCATGATTAAGGGCTAAATTACTAACCGTATAAGCCTACTAGGCCTATATTCCTGGTAATATTCATAGCAGGAATTTTTTACTATACATATTATAGGTTTCAAGTTTCTTCAGATAACTTATTTTGTTGTTACACAATATATCAGATTATTATTTAGTTTAAGAAATGTTAGTTAACATTAATTTATAATAAGATGTGTATGTTGATGAAGTCTCTATACTTACATTGAGTATAGTGAGAATCATGACCATTACTCCCATGATTGGATGGCCTTGTAAGTATGTTTCATCCCCTTCTAACTGCAAGCATAGTTACACAGAATAGATTTCATGAATAATAAATTTAACATCCCAAGTAGTTAACTAAAATATTATACAATATTGTATTATATCTGTAAAAAAAAACATTGGAAAGAAAATTTCCAAAGTAAAGTTTATTTCTAAATCTAAATCTTATTAAGTCACATACATCACTCCATTTTCCTTCTTCCTTCACAAAAATGATGATAAAAGCAATAGCTGTGACACAGAGGACAAGGACCATGCTGAATCGATGAACCTTAAGAATTAGAAGAACATTTTAAAAAGTCATTTACCGTTACCCAAGAAATATATTCCTTCTTACATTTTTAGACTAACTAAAGCTTGTTAATATTTAGAAATTCGAAGGACATCAGTTTCACATAAGTAAGAATTTGAGTCTTTATATGATCAAAAGGTTTATGCTTAATATTCAGATTAAAGTATCAACTTTGGCAACAAAAATCAAAATCTATATTCATTAACTTGATAGTAGCATATGACAATAATCGCAAATATATTAGGCCAACTAACCTGAAACCAAATTTTCTGAGAACACATTGTTCCAGATAAAACTGGTTTGTAGTACCTGGCCACAACAAGCCCAATACTGGCAAAGAAAACCCAAGCAACAACCATGAGACAACCTGAAGAGGAAGACATTTTGAAAACTTTAATACAAATTTCTGTTGGTCCCCATTGTTATAGGTTTAGGACGGGATTAGTTTAATCAGGAATTTCCTTTTAGCTATGTGATTTTTAATTGCAAATTATTTTGGACAGAAGTAGTTCTGGATAGTAACAGTAGTTTTTTTATATGCACTCTTCTAGCTTAGGCAAGGAATTGCTTTGATTAGTAATTGATGACAGTGGACAGAGCCCCTTCTTTATGAATTAATGTTATATTTTAAGAGAATCAAGCTCTATCAAGTCATTTTTCTAAATGTATTTTATGTGTGGTGAGTGGTAGCTGGCTGAAGGCCAGAGTGTGATTTATTAATAATTTTCAAAGTACAATTAGATCTACATTTACAACATACATTATCACCATCACAACAATGGTTATTCAAGGTATAAATAATCTACTAAATAAAATTCATTTTACTTTATTCTGTTAACAAATATAGACAAGACTAGATTGAAAAAACCTTTTTACTTTAACTCAAATATAGGAAATGTTAATGCCTTTTTGTGTATTTAAGAACATTACACTGGCTAAATCAATGCTTTCTTCTTTAGAAACGGACATACAAACAAAAATGTTACATAGGGCCTATCAGTGATGTTTTGTATTAAGAGGTGCACAAAAACTAATTAAATATTTTTAAAAGGTAACAAATTATTAGAAATTTCAATTTACTAGTAGGCCTTTTATGTAAAATTATTTTTATTTCTTTGATATCCGAAATAATGTAATTTTTTTACTTTATTTATAGTAAACAATTTCAATGATGATGTTTCTAAAATGTGCTAACAAAAGAATAAAGTATTGACATATTTCTACTAAGTAATAACAGAAGACCAAAAGACAGAAAGGAATTACTAATACCATGAGCTTTGACCAGTGCATCATCTTTTCCTAGAGGTGCAATATCAACAATAGAGGAAGCAGTCACTGAACTTTGAGAAATAAAAAAGTCCTGGTTATGATACTGGATGGATGCCACACCACTAGCTGTAAAAGAATCATGGTAACAATATTACGTTTCAGAGCTGACATTGTTGTATGCTACAGGTAAATATATTGACCTACAAAAGTCTAAATTTTTTGCCAGTAATTTCAGATATATTTTTTTTTTGTCAACACACTAAAAAAAATTAATTTGCAGATAATGAAAAATAAAACGAATGCTTTTCTAACAATTAAATCTAGTCTATATAGGACACAATAAAAAGTACAAGTGCTTCTATATTGAATAGAATATTATCTAAAATATTATGTCCATTTATAAAACTGCATAATTCTTATAATTGGCCTACATCACACATTTTTTTGTGGACTAATCTTCTGTTTTGTATGCTACATAACATGCCATATATCTTGTGTAATTAACTGCAAAATTGTTTGAAAAATAGCTTACTTTTTTAAGAAAAAAAAAGTTCTCATATAAGCCTAATATATATATATATATATATATATATATATATATATATATAAAACAAATAAATAAATATATATATATATACACATGTACATGGTTTTTTGGAGATGAAAGGCCGGTTTGTTTGTTTTTTTTAATTAGAGGGAGATAAAAGTCCTTTGTACCAAACCTATTACATACAAGAAGTCCAATGTTTCCTATAATTAGAGGGAGATAAAAGTCCTTTGTACCAAACCTATTACAT
>JADKLZ010000130.1:27948328-27959986 GCA_021533235.1 Biomphalaria straminea | reverse complement strand
AGAGTACTATACCTGAGCACTGAGCAGCTGCAGAACTTGCAGACAGACTACTATCTCGCAAGACTCCAGACACAACATTAGTCCAAAATGTATTTTGATCTTGCACAAAGGCAGCTCTGAAGATGTATGGGCAAAAAAAGACTGTTAGTAAATTGAGATTAGAACTACAGAAACATTCAACCTTGTATTTTCTAACAGAAATAAACATTTAACCTTGTATTTTTTTTAATAGAAATAAACATACTATTTTTTTAACAGAATTAAACTTTCAACCTTCTATTTTGTAAGAAAAATGAACATTCAACCTTTAAATTCCTAACAGAGATAAACATTCAAAATTTATCATCATTATCCTAAAACTCCACGACAGTCTAAAATCCTCTTGCAAAAAGCTAAGACAAAATCCGTGTTATTGGGCGCAGTGCACTTTGATCTATGTCAAATGTCAGCACACTCTTCCATTCAGCTGAGGTGTCAAGTTCGAAGCCAGCCCACCGACATCCCCCCCTTACACCAGGTCTGGACTAGAACGTATCGATCTTCATTGTGAAGGAATTTTCAAAATTTGAAAAACGAACAAATTTATAACATAATGAGTTATCTCGCTTTTATTAGAATGTAGGTCCTACACGTACAATTCTTGTTTCTCAAAATATAGAAAATCGACACTAACAGCTGGGAAAAAATTGGTACTGGATAGATCCATTTGGAAAGCGAGCATAAAGAAAGGGTCCCGGAATGCAGATGCCATACGCAACAAAAGCAGAAAAAAGGGTAAAAGTGCAACGACCCCTGGTGATTACAGATGCCTAACCCGTTAGTGTAGCTGTGAATCAGGGATTGGTATTTTATATTTTGGGTCAAAAGAACTTCATATTTAACAATGTATGTCCGAGTAGGCTATATAGCGAAAAATATAAAAATAAGAGATGCGGTATTATGCCTTTGATTTTGTTTTATCCTACTCTCTCTATTTTATGGTATAGTTGTTTTTTTTTTTTTTTGCAAACGTTATAGAGTGCAACATGTACATTTCATAAATATTGAATTCAAATGCTAGATTAACCATGACTATGTGAAGATGAGGTCTTGATTTAAGGACCGCATCACAAACCAAAAGATTAAAGACAGGGTTACTGCAGCGATTGGACCCCATGATTATACGCTAACTATCGTAAAAAAACGCAAGCTAAAAAACTATGGCCATATTACAAGATCTTCGGGGATCGCAAAAATCTTTCCTTCAGGGAACAGTACCAGGAAAAAGAAAAAGAGGCAGACAGAGAAAGCGATGAGAACACAACATAAAAGAATGGACAAAAAGACATAAAGGAATGTAGAAAGAGGGTCGACGAATCTTACATGGTGCCCCAACGGTCCAACAGACTAAGGGATAGGTAAAGGTAAAACCATGTGTAGATATTGAAACAAGATGAACTTGTACAGTCTCGAGAACAACTTATAAAAGCCTGTTTGCTTTTCTCTGAAATGTAACAAAGCTCTACATCTAAAGGCTGGTGCCCACGTTTTGAGGTGACTCTTCAATAATAGATTTATATCACATCTTCAACATGAAGACACACATTTCTTACTCCATATGCTTGGACAAATGTGTGCTATTAGACCAACGAATAGGTCTCTTGAGTCAGGCAGGAAAACTAATGCATTACTACTTGACATATTGATAAGAATAGAGTAGTCTGTATATCCATTTGAAGGAACGCCAGTTAATTTATAAGATACTTATGTTAACATATCAGTGGTGAACAAGCTATGTAACATGATTTAATTAACAAACTATGTAACACGATTTAAATAACAATATATTCAACATGATTTAACTAAAACACTATGAAGCTTGATTTAACTAAAACACTATGAAACTTGATTTAACTAAAAAAAAACTATGTAACATGATTTAACTAACAAACTATGTAACACGATTTATATAACAAACTCTAGTTTTCCTATGCTTTGTTTTCTCACCTGAAAACGATGTGGCCAACTGATGGCGATGGTGCGACCCAATTTGTTGTTATTGTTGGTTTAGAACTACGACTAGAATGTACCAAAGCTGCCTAAAATAAAACAATTCAGTTCATTAGATTTATTTCTACATCTAAACATGTATCCTATGAGATGTCTGTCTACAGCAATTGACATTCAACAACGTACTTAAAGTCAAATATATTTGCGCAATATTTGCAGTTACTTAGATGTCAGTATATATCTCAATAGAATTATCATTAAACTTTTATTTACTCTAATGTTACGTTCAATGTTGTCTCAAATCGAACAATTTTATTGACAAAATTTACTTTATTTAAAAAGAAATTAATACTTGATTAACGTGTTATCCGTTAGATCGAAAGATCTAAATACATTTTAAAGGAACCAGTATTTGCCAAACAAATAGAAGGGTAAGCAGGGATTTAGTTATTAACAAAAATTTGTTTAATAACTGCAAACTTGAAATCGATGCAATTTGTTGGAACATCTTGTAAGTATGGTATTTCAAATGAAAAACAAATAAATGAGACCAATGAAATTTAAAAAGTGTGCTATTAAAAACATATTTTCTGGCACATTTTAAATAAGTAATGATATACTTACATTACTGCAAGCTGTTGTAGTGTCCGCTACAACACTGAATGATCCCAGGGCACTTGTTGAACACGAAGACGCATTACGTGCTTGGATCATAAACCCTTTGAAAGTTGAGCTCGAAGCACTGAGAGTGACTGGAAGAAATCATTTTGTGTATCTTATCTTTTAACCTTATAAATCACAGATCAAAGAAAAAGATAATTACGTTATACCGTCCTATGTGTATTAGTTTATCTACATACATCGTTGAAACTATTTTCACAAGTAGGCTAGTCATGCTAATCTATTTTTTATAAGATAAGATAAGAATCCGGTTAAATTCTCTCACAATGGACCTCATTCACCTCAATCGAAACATTTAGCCACGTGATTCTCTATCTCTTCTATACAAATTACGCAATCCATAAAAGCTGTCACGTGATACTTTTTTTTTCATTGTTTTATTAACATTATCACGTGGCTAAATGTTGTTTGTTAACAATTGGTGAATGAGGTCCATTATCCATAGTTGATGACAATACACGAATCAATAAAAGAAAAATAATAGTTAATCAATTAAAATGTAATTAAATAATTTTGTTTTATAGGCCTACAAAAGGGAGATAGACCGTGCAGTATTCAGAGTTAAAAGCCTTGTTTTCAAAAAGCATTTCTATGTTTTGCTTGTTTGTCGGTTACAAATCTACTAAGTGTGTGTTACTGCAATGTTGGTAGTGACTTGTGGAACACCGCTTTCATTCCACTTGCTAGTAGAATGTTGTTCTTCCTGTAAATTGGTGTAGGCCAGGACTCGATGGGCCAAGTGACCATTAACATCTGGGTAGAGAGGAATGTATTTTCGAAAAGAAAAAAAAAACTTCTGCCCAGAAAGATTCTCTTTGGGTGGATCTAGACGGCCAAGTGTTGTTTTTTTTTGTGTGTAGACACGTGTAACTCCTGACGTAGAAAACAGGAAGCAGAATGAATACAAATGACTTGAGTTCAAGTCAGTCACTTTAAGTCAGTTGAGCCAGTCAGTTCAAGTCAGTCAAGTCAAGGAAAGATAGTATATTTGGTTCGGTATGGACAATATCTGACTTAGAGCCAGTAATCAGTTAGTCGACACTTATTTCTAAAGATATTATTGTGCATCGTCCTTTATTATGGAAGTTCATTGTTACCCGCTGTGATGCGGACGTTATTTGTAATCTACACTGGATAAATTGAATATATTTGACGTATACTTGATACCGCTCTTTTGGCGGACGTATGTTACTTGTGAACCCATGTGATTGACGAGAGAAGTGCAACATTATTTTATTATCACCAATAAACGTCATATTTTGTCTGCCAAAGATCTGACTCCATTCTTTGCTGTTTCACCCCCCCCCAAAATCGTCGCCCAAAACTCACACAGCACTTTTTGTCCGTGAATTACAGTTCAAGTAGCTCATAAAGTCTACAAGAATCGACCTGCACTTTTGTTTGAAATTTTGTTACTTACATCTCTACACTGACCAGTATACTTATCTTTCTACTATTTGAAACGTCAGCAAGAAGGAGATATCGTTATGATTACTGACTGAACTTATATCAAAACACCAAATAGTAAAACATTTCATCCGCCTCTAACGCTCAAGACAATACACAGATAATTGTATTAAAAAAACACGTGTTTCACTTGTACAAACTGGTTAAACTGGACATACCCGAAATACTTAGACCAGCAGTATAAGATGTCGGATTAAACGTGATGGTGTATGGTGGCGCATCGCTCTGTGCAGTTACGCCATGTTGTGGTGTGAGGTCTGCACAGGAGGCATCTATACCTTGACCATTAGCATGACATTCAGCCCTGTCCACAAGCCATGACACGGCGAGTAGGAGTACAATCAAAGGAGACATCATCTAAAAACAGAGACATCATTTAAAAAACAGACATCATCTAAAAACAAAGACATAATCTAATTTATTTAGAGAACCATATAATGCAAAAAAGAGACATTGTCAAATTAAATAAGGGACATTGTCTAATTAAATAAGAAATAATATTAATAGACACCCTCTAATACCAATAAGAGATATCATTTAATTAAATAAGAGACATCATTTAATTAGATGATGTAAATAAAAGGCATATTCTTAATTAAATAAGAGGCTTAGTCTATTAATTTAGAGACAGCATCGAATGCAAATTAGAGATAATATTAACAGACATACTCTAATATCAATAAGAGACATCCTCTAATTAAACAAGTGACAACTAATTAGATGATGTAAATAAGAGATATAGGTATTAAATAATTGATACTATAAATCAGAAAATGATTATAACACAAATTGTCCAAAGGGATTACTATAGGTAAGTATTTCTCACTCTCCAATGGACCTCATTCACCAATCTTAAACAAACAACATTTAGCCACTGGAGCTCTATCTCCTCTATATAATTTACGATCTAATTGGTAATACACGTTGTTTTATCAATATGATCACGTGACTAAATGTTTGTTTACGATTGGTGAATGAGGTCCATTCATGGGTTCTAATGTAGCGTGTGAGAATTGTAAAGACGTTCATACGAAGAGAAAACTTAACCTCTTTTCTACAACATAAAATTCTTGACCCTAATCGGTACTAGTTATGCTACCCCCAATGAACGATAAAAGTACAAAAATGTAGTCCGTTATTAATTTCGGTTAAATAGAACAACTATTTCATTTTCATGATCGATATCGCAGAGATTAAATTAAATTACATAAATCCATAGTATTTAAGTTACAAATGTAAAAAAAAAAAGTAAACCAACTATTAGATATAATAGCCTATTGTTTAAATAATATTGTCAAAAATGTATGACCAGGGTGATGTTGATGAAATTTGATAAGTGTATTTATGTCCGGCTTCATGTTTGTAGGCCTAAGTAGAACCACAAATATTCACGCGTATAAAGTTGTGGTCGGTTTCTTGTATTTGTTGAGGCCCATGACGGCAATAAATCCTTGATGTCCTACTAAGAAGACGAGAAAGTAGTCAACAACTTCTATACAATGACCTAAAATGCAGGATTGAATTGAATATGTTTTGTGGTAAGAATTCGTGGTATCTTCTTATCTTATCTTATATAATATAGAAGTTACTTCAAAAAAGAAGATGATAACGTCCTACGCGTCAATGGCGTCATACATTCAGATTCATTCAGCCATGCATATTAACCAATGACTTAAATTCAGCCAAGTCACTGGTTTTCCTGGCTAGCTTAGGCAAACCATTCCATGCTCTAATGGCACTAGGGAAGAAAAAGAGCATTTGTATAGATTTGTCCTAGCATATGGAATGAGAGATATGTTATTATCTTTGTGTCTTTCTGAGTATCTTATTAAATTTTGTTTTTGTATTTGAAGATTATGGTTCAGGGTTTCGTGTATAATTGCTACTTTACTTTGTTGTTTTTTCAGACAGTGGTTTAAATTCCTCGTTTATGTATAGGTCTCAAATCTTTGGTTTCGGTCAATATTGAATAGTAGGCCTACTTTAATAGACAAACAAAACAGTATTGAGGCGCGTGATGATGATATTAAAATAGTCGATGGAATAAAATAACTTTGAAAGATTTTTTTTTAATTTATATAATTTTCATCTTTCTTCGGATCCTACGGTCGTCTCGTGGACACCTAGGGGTGGTTTGTGGACCACAGTTTGAGAACCACTGCGCCAATGGGAAGAAAAAGCACTGCAAGGAAAATTCCAGGCACGGCGACAGACAAGGCTGCTTCTTTGGCAAGAATCGAAGTTACTACTTATTAGGATTAAAAGTGAGGGAAAGCATATCCTAAAACTCGATATTGTTGACAAATGCCGAAAGTGGGGAAACGCGGGTGACTCAATTGAATACGTAATGGCAGAATGCTCAATTTTACTAGAATCCGCCTACCTTGGTCGCCATAACTAAGTAGCGAAATTAATACATTAATACCTGGCTTTGACACATAATCTGATTAACAAAATCGCACCTTCTTTCCACATACACTTTCACCACAAGAGGTTCTCTAGTCAACTTATTTTATACAGGCACTGACCTACTTTGACTGACAAGACGGTGGATTTCAATCACTCAGATTTAATATTTATCAAACACACACAAAATCCGCAACTATCTTTGACATCGCCGTACCATTATCCAACAATAAAAGGAAAACTGAATTTGAAAAACGAAGAAAATACAAAAAACTAAGTCTAGAGATTATGCGACTATAGAGGCTGTCTAAAGTAACAATACACCCTGTTTTTATATCAACCGTTGGGGATGGTGACCCCGTTGACACAGTTGAAGTCCTTAGTACCTGTCAAAAACAAGGGCAGTACTGATGAAGACCTGCCATATCAACAGAACATTTCTCAATGAACATTGTTAAGGGAACAACACTGAGTTTTGTTTCCTTTTAATGAAGCCCGACCCTGGCAGTGCCAGAAAATGGAAATTAATTCATTTCCAAATAATGCTAATTACGTACTTTTACGAACTTTTTTATTGTGGGCGTGCGACAAAAAAAAACAAAAGTAAATCACTTAAAGACAACACAATATACATTGAACCAACAGACCTGGTATTTAATATCTGCTTCAATTATACTGGGCTTCTCTCACATGATATGTCATATACTGTAGACTCAACGGGAACTTCAACAATCATTTGCTGAACTATAACAAGCAGACGGTTGTTATGTTTATGGTCGCCACTAAGAATTATGTTTACTTTCTTCAAGGTCGAATCACAGTACAAGAAATATAATTTCCGTTGTTTATTATGTTGTAATCGTCGTTTGTGGTGCGCAGTATGTCTCTAGCGCCTGGCGGTAAACAATTGCGGACGTCCAGCATAGAACCGTAAAAACAAACTAACGTAAATAGGAGTAGTCAAGCAATGGTCTTATTATTATTATGTTAGAAAAGAACGAGTATTCTTTCTCTGGCGGAGCCAGGGTCGAGTTTCGTTAAAGGGAGACAAAATTCATTATTATTATTATTATTATTATTATTATGTCAGAAACGAACGAGTAGTCATTCTCAGTCGCTGCCAGGGTCGAGTTTCGTTAAAGAGAAACAAGACCGTAGTCCCTTTAACCGTTTCAACTGAGAAATTTTCTGGTGATGTGGCAGGTCTGCAACAGTACCGCCTTCTGAAAGGTAACGAAGATGTTCCTTGGAATGTTAATGGCCTTGAAGGTACCTGTGAGGTCAGTTGTTATTATCCCCTCGCTTGATATAACAATGGGGAATATTGTTATTTTGGATAATGTCCATAACCGCTTAATTTCAAGCTTAGATTCCTATATTTTCTTTATTTTTCTATTTCAATTTTTTTGAAATTATGAGACAGTGGTAGGGCGATATCGGTAATGGTAACTAACCCTACTCAATAGATACATAAACAGTGTTTACATTAACTTGATACGTACATACTATAGTACTATAAGTATTTGCGTTGCGTTGTGGGTAAGGGAGGGGGAATGAGAGTGAGGTCACACCTGGAGAGAAATATTTGTAACAAGGTTTGATTTGAATTTGAAAATATGAACCTTTTACTTACCTTCAATTTATAATCAAATTGTTCTTTAGATATCTAGTGTATATAAATAGAAAAAATCCTTATGGAAATTATTCTTACGATATATATTGTATATGAACAGAAGAAATTCCTCAAAGAAAGTATCCTTAAAGAGTGTATCTCAACAGGTCACGCATCAAATCATCTACCCTTGTTACAGCTCATGAATTACGTGACTGCACAATAAATGTTTCCTGACACACTGTTTATAATGAACAGCACGCTGATGCCTGCACACTCTTAGGACACACTCTTAGGACACAAAAACAACACACGGCACTGTAAATGTCTAATGCACTAAGTTTATGTTGTGTGTGTAGTCTCACTCTTCTCACGTGACCGCTACGCCTGTCAACACTCACTAAGTACCCAGGGTGGGGTAGGCTGGAGAACTGTAACATGCAAGTCATAGGAGGAGGAGCTACGTACAGACCGCGGCGCAGCTGTGTAGGTCAACTTTCCGGATACTGGTTTCTAAGCGTGCATGCGTTGGATTGTTTTTTGTTTGTTTTGTTTTGCCACTTCCATAAATTTAATAAAAGCCTCGGCCTTTTGATCTGACTTTAAACACTGCTGTGTTATTTCTCCGAGTTAATAACAAGTTTACTACTTTGTATTTGCTGTTACACTATAAAGAATAGATAGATAAACTTAATGAACATTTAACTGATCGATGAAAACGTAAAAAAAAAAAAATCTCCTTAAAAAACAAAGGACCTTTTCAAAGGCGTGCAAGGAATGGGCAATGGTGGCGACCGCCCACGGTATAGCGGTCCCAGAGGCTTAGCAAAATATACCATGCCAACAGAAAATTCGCACAATCATGACAATGCAACTTGGAATATAAGGGGAAACTTATGTGTTTGACTCATTATTGAAGTAGCCTATATTAGATATGCAATATATTGATAGCATGAACATCATTTGCAACTTGGGATAGGTCTAGAGCAGGGGTCGGCAACCTTTTGAGTAGAAAGAGCCAAAAATTACAATTTACAAATTTTAACGTTTTTTAAAGAGCCGCAACATCTTTTTTCTTGCCAACTATAAATAGTACTTTCACACTTTTTAATGAAAAAAATACCTTTTTATTCCTATATAAGTAGTGTTTAATTTAGGAAACAACTAAACAGTTTACTCACAACATTTACTCAAACACTAACTTATACTTGAATAACAAACAATTGGGCAAACTCGTTGAATAAGAGCGATGGCTTTGCATGGTTTTAGAAAGTTTGGAAGCTGTCCACTTTTGTTACGTACATCATTTCTGGACCTCCAAACTCTTTCAACTTGATTTGTAACTCTGTACATTTTCCAACCCACAAAACTTTTTAAATCGATCAATTGCATTTATAGAGATCCAGTATCAATTCCAAAAGGATTAATGTGGATTTGTTACTATTTGTGTTGAGAGGATATACTTGGAATGCTAGAATGGTTGGCTTTGCACTGCTCAAATCTATCAAGAAATTCATCTTATATATATTTTTTTACAACTGTGCTGAACTAATTCATGTCAAAAGTTGCACGTATATTAACGCGATTATGTTTTAGACATTGAAAATGAAGTACCTTGCCGCTCTGATTATCTTCTGCAAAAATATTTTTTTCTTTAAAACAAAACAAATACTTCTACCAAAACATGGACTGGGTTTTATTTTCTTTGTGGTTGTAGATTCAGCTCATTAAATTTCGATTTTATATCCACCATAAAGTAAATTTTTTGCAACCATTTGTTGTTCTCTAATTCAGGGCGATGGAGTGTACATATTTCATTCAAGCACAAAGCAAAAGGTTTAAACCTTTGGAAAGCCATTGCACTTTATTGGGTAGAAAGAGTCTCTATTTCCTTTAAGAATTCTTTAAACTGACTATGGTAGAATGCTTTTGACAAGGTGCTGTTAACAATCTTGATTACCGGATTTCTGACTTATTGTATTCTAGACTATGGCACAAAGTGCTTCTTGCTTTGGTTTATTATTCAGTGAAATGTAACAATTTCATGGTTTTTTTTTTGCTCAGAAGAATGGTTGTTGTCACTTTATTTGTTCCTGTGGCCCCATCAGTTGCTATTTAAACGATTTTATATAAAACGAGCTTAATGTTTTCAAGTTTTGTTTTGGAAATACTGACCATATGGGCAACTTGTGCAGTGTCTTTATATCGCAAGACTCATCTATAGCAAGTGATAAGACGGAAGAAAGTTGAATATCTTTCACCTGCAAATATGTTACATTTGAAGACATGTTAGCTATTCTATCTTGTACTGTTTTAGAAGATAGTGACAAATCTTCGTTGTTGTTTTTTTGTCTCAAGATTTCTGGTTTGTTTTGAAATCACGAAACATTTCTTCAGATGCACGAAGGGAGCAGTCGTTGACATTTATAAATGGTTGGCCTTTTTATGCAATTTCTAGTCGTACCGCCATATTAGCATTACTTGTACATAGCTTCTACCTTTAACCCTTAAAATGCGTGTGGTAGTTTAGCCTCTTAACACCATAATTGTAATTCCATTTGGTATGCACTCATTGTGAAACAGCTCAGCACTTTAAGAAGATAATTCGCTTCTAACTCATTTACTTGAAACAACAAACTATACGTCCATTCCCAGCCAAAGCGAGTGCTGAAGATGCCAATTCATCTTGCGTCGAAAGCGAATTAAAACCTACTTAGAAACGTCCGAAACTACCAAGAGTTTCAGATAGGCTGACAACAGTGACAACGCGTGTAATGGGTGAAGGGTTGTGGTGAAAAGAGAGTACAAGTAGCTGAGAGATTTTTCGGTGCCTAATGCAAATTTAACAATTCGAACTTTTCAAAAAAAAATAAATTTCTATAAAATAAATAATATTTGTGAATGGAACTAAAGAGCCGCAACTTCACATCCAAAGAGCCGCATGTGGCTCGCGATCCGCGGGTTGCCAACCCCTGGTCTAGAGTCTAGTCAACTTCATTATCATGTGCTTAAATTCATTTATTATTTATTGATTAGTACTAATTGCTTAGGCTTGATTCACTTTGTAGTTTGTGCTATTTGAGAAGAAGTTATATTACTATAATTATATTATTAGGTCAATTCTGAAAGGTTTACGGCATGTCACGCTCTGCACATGCGAGGTAAGGATGCGGCATGTACAAATTGGTTTGTACATATTTCGTAATTTGTGCGGGCTATACGCGTATGCTTGTTATATGCACACAAAAAATGTAGTTGCTTACTTACTTGTCACAAACTGATTATTGGTATAATAAAGATTCTCTGCCGCATTGGCACTATCTGTTTACACATCGTTTATAATGAGATGTTCATAAAGTTTTCCAGCTGTGAACTATAGAGGGTATAAAGACCCAACGGCATCTTTATAGTTCCCGTTATGCTGTTTTTTTACAAATAAAATAAATTGAAATGCCTGGCACCTTTGTATACCCCCGCACAGAGGCCAATATATATATATATAT
>JADKLZ010000130.1:27909309-27925876 GCA_021533235.1 Biomphalaria straminea | reverse complement strand
ATAGTTGATGAATCAGTTCATTCTCCAGATATCAAATAGTTGATGAACCAGTTCATTCTCCAGATTTCAAATAGTTGATGAATCAGTTCATTCTCCAGATATCAAGTAGTTGATGAATCAGTTCATTCTCCAGATATCAAATAGCTGATTTCCTCTAGAGCCCAAAGTCATTTTAAAACCAATAACGTCCGTTTAAATTGTTTAAATAATTCATGCTAATTTATGAAAATAAATATTAATAAATTGGATCTATTCTAATGTTAGTTCCCCCCTTCTCCTCAATATAAATCTACGTGTAGAAGAAGTCTACAAATAAGTAAAGAACTGTATCTCTATTTGTGTCATTTCCTGTTCTATACAAATACTTGTAATTTGCATTTTCCTTATCCATCCCACATAAACAACTAACCCTTACAGAAGTGTACTGATCCAATCCTGTTACTAGGCTTGATTTAATTCCGATTTAAATTAAAAATATTGTACTGCTAATCTCTACAATGTTAAGCATTGATTAGAGTAAAGGATTTATTATACGAATACGAAACCGTGTCTAAATGAGCGAAGATATCTCTAGATATCTCATGAAGATCTAGCTACCAAACTTTCTGTATTGTCACCTTACTAGTATACGTTTGTAAATCAACCTGGAGGGATACAGTAAAAATAAACAACAAAATTTTAGAAATGTAGAAAAAAGGTTTTTGACAATATAATATCAAGAGTCATAAATAGAAATGTTTTCTAGAAATCTGTATTTATTTGAAGAGCATGTAATATGTACACGTTGATGACAACAAAATGTTTGTGTCTTGACAAAAACAAAACAAGACGAGCACTTGGTGAATCAAAGCTATCACTACGTCAACAAGCATTGACATAGCTCATACTGGACTTAGATCCACCAAAGTTACTCTAATAGAATCTAATTAGAACAAGTACACATTGAAGCAAGTCAGTAAGAACTTGCTAATCATTCATTGTGTGTGTGTGTGCGTGTCAAAGTTCAAGTGGATTTCTAATGTTTAAAGTTACTAATTAATTGATTACTTTATTGACTGATTGATGGATGAATGAATATTTTTTTGCTGATATTTTTTTTCAGATTGCCTGATAGGTGGAATGTAACAGAATAGCAAAGTTGAAAAAAAATCATTTGAAAAAAATAAATACTTGACATGGAGCTGTTCGCTTTGAAGTTGAAAAGAACATAAAAATAGAGATGATGAACGAAACAAATTTTAAAAAATAATGGACATAATGAACATTTAGGTTGTACGATGCAAACATAAAAAAACATAGTAACTTTAACAACATTGTTTGAATGTTATGATAACCACACACTAAAACATCACAAATTTATATACATCTAAGTAAACGTAGATAGGTCTTATTTTACATCAATCCTTTTAGAATCATCTTTAGAAAAAAAGATATAACAGTTTATAGAGAATAAAAAGTTGTGCATTTTTCTTTTCATCATTGAAAATCCTCTTAGAACGTAATATAAATATAACTTGATCAATAAATATAGAATGTATGGATAGATTTAGATTATTAGGTTGTAGCAAGGCAAACATTTCAAAGCATTATAAAACGCCAAATCAATAACGAGAGATAAGAATTGAACTAACGACAACCAACATCAAAGTAAAGTAACTAGCAACTTGTACCGCACTGTTGGTGACAATGTCTGCGGCTGAAAAGAAACAAAACAAAAACATAATGCATACTTTGGTTTTTCTTCTTGCTGTACAACACTGTAAGGTCGACATAGAAAGGAAATGTGTTTTCAAAGAGATCAAAGATTGCAGCAAAGATCAGCCTTGCCTGAACGAACACAATCTTTACATTGTTAGTGATTGGTTAGAGAAAAGGTTGTTATTTAAGGTAAATCCTCTGTCCTCTGAAGTGTTTACTTATTAGATTTATCATCTTCATGAAACCGGTTTTCATGACCTTTGAAATCATTCAGTGTTTCGAAATCAACTACAACTGAAGAAATTGAATTCTATAAATGGAAATAAAACATTGTGAATAGTTCGTTTAACTTTTATAATAGACCACAAGGTCTGAAAGGGGAACTTTACTTTACTATACGGTGACCGGTCACTGGGGGTGAAGTGACCAGGGGATGAAATGACCAGGGGATGAAATGACCAGGGGATGAAATGACCAGGGGTTGAAATGACCGGGGATAAAGTGACCGGGAACCTTATTTTACGATCAAGATTTAAAGTACAGTTCATAAATCTAGGAATTCATTTCATTGCACATCGACTAATGCTCTGTCATATTTTGTCAGAGTAATTTATTCTTAATGTTAAGTGTAATATACACCTACTCATTGTGCAGTTCTCCACAGTCACATTTAGGTTGGTGGCATCCATCAATACTGAAGACTTAGTGGCCACCCAAAAGACGTCTTCATCCTCCACAAATGTTACCCTGGAATACGTGATCATTCACATTACAAAACAACAACATTTTGGTTTCACAGAAATTCATATCTGTTAATTAATTACACGTAAAATATGAGACAAACAAACAAACAAAGTTAAAATTAAATTTAGAAACAAAAACGTGATAAAGCATTTTTTAGAGCCCTGAAAGAAGAAATGTCGCATTGTCTGTCCGCCCGTCTGTCACTTTTAGGTCTAAAAAAACTAGAAGAACAACATCTAAAATGTAATAGAATTAAACTTGTAATAGATCTAGACTAATATAAATGATGCTGTGCGATTATAAATATTTGAACCAATTGTTTTTTAATTCAAGCTTTCTAAAAACACATATCCTATCACTTGTCTGGACCAGTTGGAAAGGGGTTGGAGGGGGAAAAAGGGGGGTATCCGTTAATGTTACCGTCATCGCTTTTTAAATGCATTTTTTTTAAATGAACGACCTGAATTTGAACTCGAGAGCTCAAACCTCTTTAAACCAACACACTAACCACTACGCCAGCAAAGTGCTAATGAAAATATCAGGTTTTTATAGTTATCTATTGTTAATCTCAAACCTTAAAGCGGCGACCTATTGCTCTCTACAAAGTATAAAGGGGGCTAATTCAAATTATACCACCACACAAGTCAAGTGCAATTACTTTCCCTTGTTCATTACCAAACAAAATAATTCATTAAACAATTTTATTAAATAATTGTTTAATTTTTTAAAATTGATTCCTGTTTTTTAAAGTAAAAGAAATAATTGCGTAAAATTTCTTGATCTGAGATTTAAAAGAAAGAAAGTTACCTTGCGATCTACAGCACAGATGATTAAAATTCATTTGTTTCTGTGGCCCATGGTTAACGAGGGAGTTATTTAGCCAGCACAACGGCCAACCGCCTTTACTAATGCAAGGTACCCATTAAGCTGGGAGGACTCAGATGCGCCACAAGATTCCGAAATTAACACAACCTCTTTTTGTAATCTTCTTTGTAAAACAATTTTAACGAAAAAAAATTTACCTCTCTTTGCAATCTTCTTTGTAATAAAATTACTTGAACTCTAGTACGCATTGTAGCCGATTCTTGTAGTTTTTAATAAAAAACTTATTTATATACATGCTTAATGTTAAATCAAAAAGCATAGTCTTAATGAAATAATATTTATTGTAGTTCAGAGTGTTATATGCTTACAAATTATAAATTAGATAAACTGATAGTGCCTTCAAAACAGTAAGTGAGACTTATAAAAGAGACTTAAGACTCACCAAAATGTGAGATTACCAGAAGCGGTTGATGGAGCCATCCATTTGAATGTCAGCTGAGTTTTCTCCATAGCTGAATTGTGCACTAGAGCTTTCTAAACAAAAGAAGTCGTCAAATCATTCATCAGAAATCAACATTTTTATTAAACGACTTTTTTTTTCATTCTCTCTTATTATGAATTATACTATTACTTTTTTTCTAAAATATACCTAATTCGTGTATTACTTTACTTTCGTCTTTCTTTTATATATAAATTTTGATTCCATACTTTTAACAATATTAAGATAAAATATCTTTCGTAATAAAAAGGATGATCAACTATGTATGAACTGAGAAATTCGCGACGTACAACACAGTCCAGCATGCAGACAAACACTTACGGTGCAGGCATTTCTAGTGTAATTGGTTTTATTGAATGTTCCGACAGAGGTCGCAGTATCGCTATTTAAACGAGCCTGGATCATGAAACCTTTGAACTTCATTGATGTACCACTCAGAGTTACTGGAAAGATGAAAGATTTGTCAGATATATTGTGAACTGTGTGTCTTAATAAACTTTATTGTATCTAGATTCAAATGTAGTAAATTATAAGTAGATTGCCCTGTTAGCTAGATTTAAAGAACGTTGTCATGTAAGCTACATTTAAAGTAGGTTTTCATGTAAACTAGATTTAAAGCAGGTTGTCATGTAAGCTAGATTTAAAGTATAGGTTGTCATGTAAGCTAGATTTAAAGCAGGTTGTCATGTAAGCTAGATTTAAAGCAGGTTGTCATGTAAGCTAGATTTAAGCAGGTTGTCATGTAAGCTTGATTTAAAGTATAGGTTGTCATGTAAGCTAGATTTAAAGCAGGTTGTAATGTAAGCTAGATTTAAGCAGGTTGTCATGTAAGCTAGATTTAAAGTATAGGTTGTCATGTAAGCTAGATTTAAAGTATAGGTTGTCATGTAAGCTAGATTTAAAGGAGGTTGTCACGTAAGCTTACAAATTGTGTCCATGTAGGTTTAAAATGGATTCCTAAGTGGGATATAAATAGGTTGCCGTGTAGGTTTCAATAAAAACTAAAGTTAAACTGTGGTGTAGGTTTTTTTTTATAACTTTCTTGTTTTTAGACTAAAAAGGAAAGAAAGACGGGTGAAGATATTGGATACACTTTGACAAGATGATCAGTTTAGTGACGTCAGACCTGTGACGTGGCAACGAGCTTTTGGTCTAAACTTCCTACAGATTGTGACGTCGCAAGTCAGTGCTCAGGCCTTCTTGGTCTCTGTTCGCTACAAAATGAACATACCGTAAACTGAGCTTCCTTGCTTGTACGAAGTTGGGCAGAAGGTGATCTTGTAGGGTGACGCTGATGTCTGCCCCTGGTGATTATGTCTCGGAGTCATGTCGCTGCACGCCTGATCCACACCATTACCGTCGGGGTAGCATGACACATGCGTCCAAAAGGCTGTCAGGCTGAGCAGGAGGCGAATTGTCTTTGCAGACATATTTCTTAAGTCTAAAATATACATGGAAAGCCGAGGTACCATAAAGGTTACTAGAGAATCTATCTATAAGCAATCTCTCTGACAATTGGGCATTGGTGGTGATAAATGTATTAGAGCCTGCCTTTTTTTCTATTTAAAGATAATAATTTTAAATAAAGTTATCCTTGTTGTCCCCCTTTCTCCTCTGTTCCCACCATTCACTCTGACTTTCCTCGTGGCTTTAGTCGCTTGACTTCCTTACGAAAACTATGCTATACTTGTCCCATAATAAAAGTTAATCCAATTTTAATATAAAATTGATAACATATCGTTTAGTGTATACATTATACACAATTATTGTACTGTACATAGTGTACATACGAACATCAATAAAGAACAAAGCTGACACAAAGACAAGAATGGAGCAGAATATACATTTTTTGTTGTCAAAATTTGATCTTTTTCTTATGCAAAAAAAAAATGTTTTAAAATACATTTCTTGTGTACAAATTGATGTTTTAAAAAAAAATATATATAATGAATTTAATATGTACAATAGGTATTGTAAAAAGACGCATCTGATAGTATAATTAGTATGTATACGAATTAAATTATTCTTAAAAAGAAAAAACACTTTTTTTCTTTATGAATATCGACGAAGGCTATTAGTTTATTTTGTTTTTAGATTAAGACACAAAAATGTGTCAGTGTTAAGGTGAACGGGAAGTGCAATGGTTCAAACCTAAAGCAAAACATCTGCCTACGTTTAGATCCTTATCCATTAAAGCTAACACTTTTTTAATGGCATATGCAAAACTTTATCAATGTTTTTGTGAAGATTACCTGTTATTAAAATATAGTCCTGTTAACAACTCTTATATATGCATAAATAAATACCGAACAGTAGTCCAGGAATATGACTGTAAGCTGCGGGTAGCGTCACAGGATGTTACCAAATGTTAAGTTAGTTAAAGCCGCTGAAAGGGGGGGGGGGGAGAGAGATCAAGACCTAGTGGCTGGTCTGTATCACTAAGTGAAGGGGAGAGAGACTTTGGTTCAGAACAATCGTCTGTGTTCTTTGGGTATAGCAGGTGTGTTCTAACCAAGATGGCGTATTTTAAAAATGGATTGGTCTCCCTTGCCTCATGTAAGTGCTACAACCATCACCATCACATTCATTAAGATGGAATGTGTGGATAGAGCCGCTTGGATACAGTTTATCTAACTAACATGGAGGATCGAGTTCGACTCCTGATTAGAGCAGTTCTGTGTTTATCGAGCACCTAAAGGTAGCACGGAAACCTCTCAGATTCGCCCCGCCCCTGCAACTGGTCTATAAAAGAGATTGGACCATGGCGCGATGAGTAGGGTGTAAGCATGAACAATGCGTTAGAAAAAAAAACAGTTTTAAAAAATGTCAAACATTTAAGAGTTGTCTTAAAGATTTTAAACTCCAAAATGCTTCTCTTATCTTATAATTCTAAACGTTCCTTCAGTAAGAGAAGATAATTCAATTTTACGTTTCTCAATGTATTAATGTAGTTGGGCATGTTAATTAAAGACCCTTAAGTCAAAGTCTTTGGTGTTTTTGTTGTTTTCTGGCTAAATCATGCAATCCATTTCATACACTAAATATCATTTATATAAATTGGTACCAGAAAATGGATTAAGTACTGTATCCCTTCTTCTCTATATCTAGAATCTATGCTCATTCTTTTTTTAGTTTTAAAGAGAAAACCATTTATATGTATTGTATATGTAGTACGGTGAATCTAAGTATGTGCAGTTAGAAATATTTTTACTAATCGTTTTTGTTTAGCTTTTAACTTTCTGAATACGCTATGATCCTATCACTTGTCTGGACTAGTTAGGAAAGGGCTTGGGGAGAAAGAAGGGAATATCTGGGTGAATATTCATCATAATTTTTTTAAACACTTAAAAAAATAAAAAAAAAGGTCGTGGGGGGGGGGGGGGAGGAAAGAACTAAATTCTAATTTATGACTTACACATCTTCAAGCTTACAAACTAACCACTATACTAGTGAGGTGCGTATTGCTATAGATTGAGTATAGAAGATTGTATCGTCATGTATTGTTTCTTTCCAAAACTACTTTAAGACGGCGACCTATTAAGGGAAGCTAATTCAGCTTAAACCACCGCTTCCGTCAAGTAATATTTATTTTCATTGTTCAAGATATCGAACAAATTAATAAATTACCATAAGTTAATAACCTTATTGGTTACTATTTTTAATAGATGTTTTTGTGTCATTATGCAGAATATCAGCTTTATCCGAGATTGGGTGTCGTAGAAAAACGTGTACAAACCTTTTACAAGACAGACAGAGAGAATGAGTTAATATAAGCTTTGTAAGAAAATAGCAACTACATTCGCTTTATAACTAGCAAAGTATATCTGAAGGGCAGCTACCATGGATTAATTTGATTTAGAAATGTTTCTATATTTAACTATATTCTTCCGATCTTCCCAAGGGCAATATTCAACAACCTCATCCTCACCTGACTTCTCTCTATTCTTTTGTTTTGAAACAAAAAAAACAACAACACTAGTCTATATAATTTTCCCACCGAAAAAAAAAATCATACATACACACAGGCCCGCAACACTCTTGGGGCTGTAGGTAAAAATAAATAGTGAGGGTGGGGAATGGAGGGTTCCTTCACATTGTTTCTGTTCTCCCCAAACTTGCTTGAACACTTTGGGAGATTTTAAAGTAGTACGACCTAATCTCATTTGAACTTAAGCTGGGTTTGTAGACTGGGTTTATGCTTGACAGGATACACTTAATGTAGGGAAGGACGATTCAGCATTCTCTATGTAGATTATTATGTATAGAGCATATTTTAGTTCCCTCTTTAATACTGTCTTGTCTAGACCAATGTCCTGTAAACTAAACCAACGATGGTTAGGTCAAATAAAAACTACGCAAGAGCTTTACTCCATCACTTAATTAAATGATTGATTTTTTTTTATAAATTAAAAATTACAAACCTGCGCTTCATTCGCACTCACCATAGCAATCATATAATAGTTATCATGTAACTGTTATCATATAAAAGTTATATTGTAACAGTTGTAATATATGAATTATCGTTTAAAATTTATTCTGAAGCAGTTTTCTTGTAAAAGTTATCATATAACAGTTATCTTGTAACAGATATCTTGAAAGTTCTTGAAACAGCCATCTTGTAAAAGTTATACTGTAACAGTTATCTTATAACAGTTATCTTGTAAAAGTTATCTCGTTACGGTTGTAAAAATGTTTGTAAAATGTTTACATGTTCGGATGTTACTTCAGAGTTGAAGATAGTTACTTCCTAGTCCAAACCTCCCGCAGGACGACGGGGGATGGGAGCGGGCAGGGTTTGAACCCGGGACCATCGATAAATCGAAGCGACAGTCCAGCGTGCAAACCGCTCGACCAGGCAGGTTATCATATAAAAGTTCTCTTGTAAAAGATATCATATAACAGTTATCCTGTAACGAGGTCCTCCTGCCCAAACCTTGCTGGTGTAGGCGCCAGTTACTCACCCTGACCTTTTCTAATTGTGAAAACGGTTCCGCCGAACACAATCTCTGAGCTACACGTGAAGGCCAGGAGTTTGACTTGTAGTCAGAGGCCATTAGAGGCGCATGCCATTAGGAAACATTTTACAAGTAGTGGAGTGCTCATATCCATGACCACTTCAGGTAACCTTGATGAACCATCTATACTAGTAGACCGGTGGCATAGCATACGCCGCTATTTTTCAGGGCAGGCCTTAGGCACTGCAACAATGCGACCATAAGAAGTGGGTCCCGCACTTTCATTGGACCCGTGCTATTTTTTTAGGTGTATAAATTATTAAATCAAGTTACATGAAGTTAATTACTTTTTCCAGTCTATATTTATTTATGTCTATACTATTTTGTGAATGAAAATAGTGAGGATTTGGATACACCATTTCCATTCACGCCATGCTGCGCCATGGGATCTTCCCATTTACTTGTTATAAGTGAATTCATGAATAAAAATACTATGAATGGAGCTAAAAATGGGCTAATTGACCTTAATTTACGCGATATTGAGAATAGAGTTGCACTCATGTAACAATGCTTTAGAAAAACAAATTTGAATGTTAATTTGATTGAATGGACTATAATTAGTAGGCCTATGTTCATGTGCTAAAGTACAAAACTATCTCTGCGAAGAGAAGTTCTATAATCTTAGAGTTGAATTCGAGTTTTAGATTTAGATCTAGGAATAGAGAGATGAGTTACCTTTCGTAATCATGTCTAATGACACAATAATCTGGAAATACTTTTAATATTATGACAAAAATTGAGAAGAAGAGAATTATATAAACACCACTTTCATTCACAAAATAGTGCGGATTGGGATGTACCAATTGCCATTCACACCGTGCTGCGCCATGGGATCTTCCCATTTACTTGTTGTTGTTGCTTACTCGGCTGAACTTTTGAACTTGTCTTTTGAGAAATATATATATATATAGATATACTGTACACACTATCACAGCAAGAGACATACACAGAGCTCTACTGAATACATGGATTGTGAACATTTTTCTCAATCACACTACAGTTGCGACAAAAGCTACTACAATGTTTTTATCAACGCCACCCTTTCATCAGGAAACATGAAAAGAACCAAGATGCCTGTGTGTAGTCGCTGAATGAACTCTTTATATTGTGTCTGTTCTATGTTTCTGCTGTGCTGTCTGTATTCTGTATACGAGAAAGGAGTCCTTGTAATCACAAGAAATTTCCATAAGGTTCAATAAAACAGTCTTAGTCTTAGAATAACAGAAACGGAAACGAGTGGAATTATAAAATTGAATGCTACATTTGGCATCTCATAACAAAACAAGGAAGAAAGAAGAAAGTCGATATAGAACAAAACAAAAATTGATAAAAAACTTTTTGTTTTTTTTTTGGAAGAAAGAAAAAAAAAATCATTTTAAAATGACTCTCATTGTAAAGAAGTAAAGTAAAGTTCCCCTTTCATTGTTGAGCTTAACAAAAGAATTTTTGTCATGAAAAGTTATGTTGACCTTCATAATATCGACGTAGTCGTAGTAGTAGATTTTATATAGAGCTTAAAATAAATTGAACCAAAACAATGTTTAATATTTATTACAAGAATATCTTTTAAACGCTTTCAAATAGCCCTATAATATCACAATGACTAAATGTATCCTCATTTGCTCATGGTTCACTAGGCTCGATGTAAATTTATACAGGCAAATGTTACCAATATATGCGGTAACGAAACATTTTTATTTCCATTTTGTAAAGCGTTAGTGTTTAGAAATGTATTAGTCATTAACGCTATAGATACAATTAACCAATAGAGAAAGTTGCTTATAGGTCACAATCACTCCTTAACAGGAGGAGAATGACAAGGAAATCACTACTGATTGAACCCTTTGAAATTAAAGATTTCAATTACGAGAGATTCAATGCCCGTTCGAAGATTATTTGAACTAAACTGTTTTATTTTAGCTCATCAATGAGATGCATACGACCTGAGATGATTTTGAGTTGAGAGGTTTAATACATTATAAAATTAGAGATTAGCTTAGGCTCAAAAGACTTATCCAAAGAATAAACTTTTCCTTTAAATAGTTAAATACTCTATGACGTCGTATGAACCCCAGAAATCATATTCAAGAGTGGAATAAAAAAACAAAGCACAAATGTATAATAATTGTAATACAATTTTGTTCGTTGTTTACAAGTTTTAAAGAAAACAATAACACCCATTCATTCAGTAAATCACATTCGAACATTTTGAAATGAGAAATTTACGACATTAAGTTGTTATTCCTGTTTGTTTGAGCAATCTGCTTTGTAATTATATGAACAAAATCAGATTTGTAGGTTGTTGTTTTTTTAAACAGTATTAAGAACAATGGGAAGAGGTGCCCATTACATGTATACATCATGAGAAAAATTGTCAATTATTATTATTTAAATTATCGCCTCATAAATATATTCGTGAAATTTGAATAGTAACTTATGGAACTCTGGCAGTGAAGAGGAAAATATAGCCTAGCGATTTAAAAATATCAACGGTGCTATTTCATTGAAAAGAAATTTTGTTCCTGAAAGTCATAAATTAATATGGAAGAAACTAAAATCCACAGAGGCTTGAAATCTGTTTGTAATACTTTCAAATTGTTTGTATTGTAACCATGCGTTCAGCCATCACAAAAGACAGCATCAACAGCAGCATCAGAACTGAAAGACCGGTAGTCACTTGAGGCCCTCCATTACCTGCTAAAGACATAAAATAAAAATCAAAGTAATATTTTATCTGGTTATTGTATTTCACTGATCCTCCATAGTAATTAGCATGGAGAATAAACTCTAAATAAGTGTGTTTAGCTTTTGTTTGTTTTATTCATTTCAAGGATTATAAATCAAGGGGGAGAACTGTATGATTTCTTAGAAGAAAGTTTACTTGATAGTCTCCCTTATTTCCAGCCCGAAGTATATTTCCAGAAGTGCATTGCGATGAAGTCTGTTGAGGGTTGGATCTATCGCCAGTACCCAAGGAAACAATTTTTCCCACTGGTAAAGAATGATGCAGACACTTTTGGCGGTTGATCCCAACAGAATGACCTGTTATCAGGGGCGGATTGGCTTTATGAGCAATTAAGCAAATGCACGGTGGGCCGGTACCCTAATGGGTTGTTAGGGCCACCTAAAGGGCCTCATGAATGCCACTTGGCACGTATTAAACTGTTAAAGGTTTTATAATATTTATTATATAAGGGGCCATCTGTGCGCCATGTTAAAAAACAATCCACAGACTCTACATTGTAATATTAATTTAATCTAAGACATGTTCAAAAATAATGTAATACCCTACATCCCTAAACAATGCTACCAGTAGGCTTCATCCTTATAGAGCGTACACACTTATCTATTTAAAAAAGCCTATATTTCTTATAAAGACATAGAGCATTGGTACAGTTACGATACATAATGAAATTTAACATAATGATTTTTATGACAGGTAGGCTTATAATTGGAGGCTCATCATATGATATAGTGTTGTGTATAGAAATGCCTGGGCCGATTTTGACATCCAGTCCGCCTCTGCCTGTTATAACTTTTCTAGTTTTAGATCTAGAATTACAGTGAGTTGTACACTCTTAGGCACTTTAACTCCTGCTTTCAAAAAGTGGTGGATGGTAGCATACCATCAACGTAGTACACTTGAACTAACATTTTGGTACTGTCTGAATTTAAAAGTACTCCTCTTACTGTTATTAGTATCTGGTATCTCGTGAGGCGTTAAGTCATCTATGGACGAGGCGCTGATTTTGACGTCAGTCATGAAGTCAGTCTCTCCGTGGCTGTAGATTGTCACAACGTTGTTCGCTGTTAGAGTGAATAAAAAAAAAAAGCTTGTTTAGCTGCATGGTTAAAATACATTTAAAAAAATAAAGAAGAGAAATAAATAATACTTAAAAACAAAAGTGTATTTGTATCAATTATTTTGAAGCAGTCATGTAATTAAATTTAGATTAGAACTAGACTAACAATAATAAATCTGTACGATTGGTCATTTTCTCATTTAATGTTTTTGTTTACAGCAATTTCATGCTTTTAGCTTTCTCATTACACTGTGATCTTATTACATGTCTGGCCTAGTTGTGAAAGAGGTAGGGGAGAAAGAAGGGAGTGTCTCTGTGAAGGTGACCGTGATCGCTTTGTAAATTCATTTTATAAATAAAAAAAAATGAAAGACCTTAATTCGAACTAAAGGTCTGAAACCTCCTCAAGCCACTACACTAACCACTGTGCCAGGGAAGTTACCTCCTCAGGCCACTACACTAACCACTGTGCCAGGGAAGTTACCTCCTCAAGCCACTACACTAACCACTGTGCCAGGGAAGTTACCTCCTCAAGCCACTACACAAACCACTGTGCCAGGGAAGTTACCTGCTCAGGCCACTACACTAACCACTGTGCCAGGGAAGTTACCTCCTCAAGCCACTACACTAACCACTGTGCCAGGGAAGTTACCTGCTCAGGCCACTACACTAACCACTGTGCCAGGGAAGTTACCTCCTCAAGCCACTACACTAACCACTGTGCCAGGGAAGTTACCTCCTCAGGCCACTACACTAACCACTGCGCCAGGGAAGTTACCTCCTCAGGCCACTACACTAACCACTGTGCCAGGGAAGTTACCTCCTCAAGCCACTACACTAACCACTGTGCCAGGGAAGTGCTTATGAAAACTTTAAAACAGCGACTTATTTCTCTCTACAAAGTATAAAGAGAACACATTTAACTTATACCACCTCATCAGTCAAGTACAAATTCTTTCCCTTTGTCAATACCAAATAAAATATACCAATAGCTAATTAACTAATTGGGTAATTTACTTATTGACAAATCATGACTTGTGCATAGTTTTTAATCGCCCCCCTACCCAAAGGGCATGGGTGGGGGTGCAATAGATGAATCGACCCAATCTCCATCCACGGAATCGGTAAACGTACCGCAAAGGTGCCAACATAATGGTTACAACATCCATACGTAGCTTATATCATAGAGATATGTCGTATATATTCTGTGAAAAAACTGTGATTGATTTCTACATAAAATCTGAAGGCTAGTGCCCCTCCCCCGCCAGTCACCAACCCCCCCCCCCCAACTTTAACATAAGTAAAAAAAAATTCTTATAAAAATTGTGTGATTTCTGTGCTAAACTTCGTCACTTCCACGGGTCTAGTGTATGTATTATGTTTTATGTATGTATTATGTATCATATGTATGTTTTATGTATGTATGTATCTCTACAGGCTAAGGATGGCATGCTTAATTAAAACTTACATATAGTGGCGTTACCGTACACAAAGAATAAAACCCATTGTTGGCTTATGTCAAATCGGTTAGAATTGCCTGCCAATGGTCTGCTGATGACACATTTTGTAATGCCCTCATCAAAGCTAGAATTCAGCAGTACAACATTCTAGATGATAAAAACATGAATATTTGCATATAATATAAAATATAACATTATACATATTGAATATAACATGGAACTAGAGCTATAATGGCATCCCAGTCGTATAGCAACTATTTGATCAAGTAAGATGGATAGAGAGAGAGAGAGTGTTAGTGAATAGAGAAATAAGGTGAATAGAGTGTTAATGGCGAGAGAGATAGGGTGTTCAAGAATATATAGATAATGTGTTAAAGAATAGAGAGATAAAGTGTTAATGAATAGAGAAATAATGTGTTAATGACTTGAGAGATAATGAATGAGAGATAGAGTGTTACTGAAAGAAGAAATAAAGTGTTAATGAATAGAGAGAGTTTTAATAATTTTTTAATTTTTTTTTTACTTACAGCGTCGTTGTACTGTTCAGGAGTAACTCCTGCAGCCACATTCTTAGCAGCGAATGCCTTGAATTCAGTCCCTTGTCTAGCACACCCAAAGACACTGTCGTTTCCCTACACACAGAAAAATTCAAAGATTAAAAATAGAATGTCAGATCAGAGCAGACTGACTATATGAGCAAACTCTTAAATGCCCGGTGGGTCGGAATTAAATGGGCCGGTCGGATCGCGACCAAAGTTTTGCGTTGTTTTTCAATACAGAAAAACTTTAAAAAGTGACAGCAGCATGATACAGAGACCCCAAAAGTTTTTTCTTTTCGACTAATACTTTTGGTTGAAATTCTACAAAAATAAAAAATAAAATTGAACACTATACACTGTACGCAATATCATTAGCAAAACGTATATCCATATAATCTACTCTGTACCACTGGCACTCACTATAGTTTATCATTGATGTCTTCGAGGGTGTTTGGCCTAATCATTTTATTTATCGGCATTGTCGTTTGAAGTCACTCCCATTCGTTTTTTGCTCCTTTCCTCTCCCGTTTTTTATTGGGTCTTTTGACAATTTTACCAAGAGCGTGTAAGCTAGAAAACTTGTATGTAACGCAGAGTATAAATAAAGGGGGGGGGGACAAATAAATCGTAAGCACTATTTAATATGCAATTACCTCAATATGAGCTTGTTTTAAAAAGTATTTTACAATTTAGCTGTCTTCAACGTTAGCTTAATCCCCAACAGCTAAATTTGAAATTCCTTATCTCTTTAAGCAGCTCACATTCTCACTTGAGCTGATATTGAATTTTTTTTTTTAATAAACGTCTCCCACCCCCAGGTCTTACCATCTTGTGGTCAGCAGAAAATCCCACTGCCATATAGACACCTACAGGGTTGGAATAGGTGGTGGACATGGTGAAGTTTGCTGTAGCACCAACAACGTGCCAACTCAATGTAAAGTCACAGTTATCTTTATCGCATTCAGACAAACAGCCTTTAGTTTTTCCACATTCTGTGTCTTTAGTCAGATCTGTGGTCGTCAAGACAATAAGATCAATAATAATAGATTAAGGCGATTCGAAGTAAATATTTGAAAGAGAAATTCAACTTACGCTCTTGTTCTTCATAAGGTTTTAAATCCACAACAGAGGACACGTTCACTTCATTGGCTGTCATAAAGTCTGTCTCTCCGTGACTGTAAATTGTAATATTGTCTCCAGCTGTGAAATAAATATTACGTGGCTTTTGACATTGGCCAGGTAGAGTTAGATATCTACAGAAGAGATTTTGATTCTAGTAATAGAGATACTTTTTTAGCGGCCCCCGAAAGGGGAAAAGACGCTATTAGTTTTGTGTGGCCTGTCTGTCCGTCTGTCTGTCTGTCTGTCTGTCTGTCCGTCTGTCTGTCTGTCTGTCCGTCCGTCCCGTTTAGTGCTCAGAAAGTAAAAGAGATAATGAAAATCTGACATCACGATAATATAGATCATTCAAAGTTCTGATGCAACGGCTACTTTTTTTTTTCTAAAAGCTCAAAATCTAATTTTTAAAAATATTTTATGCAAGCAGTATTTAAAGAGAAAAAAACTAATTAGTATGCAATATAAATGAAACCTAATTTAAGACAATTAAAAATCTAATACATTGCAACGCATTTCACGTTATATATTGTTAAAACCTTAGAGTATTTACTTTGTAAGTAATTAACTCATAAAAGAGGTGTGGCATTCGCCTTGAACTTCGGCTTTACAGGGCTAACGTTGAGAGATCAAAGCATGGAAGATGTATATTTCTGTCGTTTATCTTTGATATAATTTTTTTTAAATGAACTTTTAGCAGCGACAAAGAGAGTTTGTGTGATACACAAACTCAGAGGCGGCCCCCGTTGAGAGATCAAAGCTCGGAAGATGTATATTTCTGTCGTTTATCTTTGATATAATTTTTTTAAATGAACTTTTAGCAGCGACAAAGAGAGTTTGTGTGATACACAAACTCAGAGGCGGCCCC
>JADKLZ010000130.1:27868258-27885941 GCA_021533235.1 Biomphalaria straminea | reverse complement strand
ATCTTATGCATTACAGGTAAACATTATCTTATGCATTACAGGTAAACTTTATCTTATACATTACAGACGTTCTTTCAAAGCAGGGGCGGACTGGCCTGGTGGGCCGGTACCCAAATGGGCCGGTAGGGCCACCGAAAGGGCGGCATGAATGCCAGTAAATTGTTTTAAGATTTATATTATTCTCTTAAAGGCAACACTTTGAGAGTCATGATTAAATAAAAATACTTGTGACACTTTTCTACTCTAAAACTAATCTAAACCATTGTCGTAAATATCCTTCATCCGTATATAGTGCTTTGTTTTTTGTTTCTTGGGATTGGCCCGCTACGAAACCCTTCACAAATCACAATTATTATCATGAACAGTGTTGAAATGTGTTGATTGGAATCAAAATGCATAAGAATCTAAAAAAAAAAGAAGGAAAAAGAAGGAGCAGAAAATAAGTAATAATACCTATTGCTGGAAAGCTGTGCAAAACAATATTATAAAGAGTTTATGTTATCACACAAACTCAGAGGCGCCCCCCCCATCAAATTCCCCAATGGACCAGGAATATTCAAGCCATAGTCTTGTTTTGATCGTTTAAAATAATACAATTTTAAGAATCTTTGGCGTTATTTTCCACATAAAAGCAAGCATGACAACACGTCGTCTTTGATAAGACTCTTCTAACTCTTCTGGAATAAGTGGAATAACGTTAACTTATCACCTAACAACTTTATTTAAATTTCGAAATGTTTGGGCGCCACTGAGTAAACCAAGCTCTAATGGGTACCTGACATTAGTTGTGGAAAAGCGGTTGGTCGTTCTGCTGACCACAACCATCGTAAACGGTAGGCCACAAAAAACAGATGACCTTTACATCATCTGCCATATACACAACAAGATCTGAATGGGGAACTTTACTTAATTTATTATTGGGTAATTGTGTACTATGCTTTTCGCGTCAGATTCATTCTCATGTTTACATAATAAATAAATCTGCAGCCCCCCCCCCACAAGCAGTAAGAAGATAAGTTATATCTTACTAATTAATAGATGTGAAATTTGTTTAAATTGTTTAATACATTTAAATCTAGATCTACGTTTGGCTTCTGTTTAGTCTAATTTAGATTGTTGTCATTCACCAACTTTATGATGACAGCATGTACAAATGAACAGGCTTAACGCCATAAGAAACACTTAATGCTAAGAAGACATCGTTATTGACTTAAGTTGAAAAACAAAGAGGCTTTGCTAGAATATGAGATTATCTCGACAGCATTTGTTCTACTGAACGTAAGGAGATTAAAAACCAGCGGATATGTTTTGTTGTGTGTTTCTGTAGCCAGCTTTAAGATGCAAACTAGGTTTCCAAGTTTTTGAGATTGCAGTATATGAGAGTAAACTTCTCTTTCAGACATTGCGATCTATAAGGCAGATGATGATAAGGTCATCTGTTTCTTTGACAATGGTTAACGATAAGGGTGTCATGTAGCCAGCACAATGACCAACAACCTTTACTTTTTCAAGTAAATTCAGGTACCTGTTAAAGTTGGGTGGACCCAGGGGAGCCCTAAAAATCCCGAAATTTAAAATCCTTGTCTTCGCCGAGATTCGAACCCAGGACCCCAGGTTTGGAAGCGCTTAACCACTCAGCCACCGCGCCCCCATGACCTTGTGAGATGGACAGTGAAAAAATGGAGGTTGAAGAGTTGAATTTGTAAATTGAAGTTCAAATGGCGGGGAGTGAAAGTGAATCATAAACAATATATACGTTAATGGGGGATCTTCAGATGTCTTGAATGTGAATGCTAATGTATATGGTAGCAAGAACTTTTCACAATAAGAGATTCCCCATTCCAAGTGTTATACTTTATTCATTTCGTAATAGTGCTTATCAGATAGTTTCAAAATCATCAAATACATTTTTCATCTACAAACTACTTTCGATACGGTACATTATACAAATTTACACTATGATTTTGAGGTCAGGTATAATTGAATTTCTCATCATGTGGCATGCAATTTGTGGCCGGATTGTATAGAAATGCCCGGGCCGGTTTTGACTCTTAATCGTGTCCTATGTAAAGTAAGTTCCCCTTTCAGACCTTGTGGTCTATAGGGCAAATATTGTAAAGTTCCTCTCATTCTATAGCCTTCGGTAAAGAAGGGTGTCATGTGGTCAGCACAACGACCAACCACCCATAATTTTCCTCAACTAATGTCAAGTACCCATTAGAGCTGGGTGGACTCAGAGACGCCCGAAGATACCGATATTTAAAATCCCAGTCTTCACTATGATTCGAAACCCAGACCCGCGTGTCCTAAGCTTGTCGAAACAATGAACTTTGATGATGTAATCGACAAATTTGCGAATGCAAAATCACAAACACACTCCTGTAAGAAAATGCGAATGTCGCTACAGAGTATTCGTTACTTTCGTTTACATTAAAAATGTATTTTGGTTTAAATTGCTGTTCTTAGGCAAATATGAATAACACCAGGGTTTCTCAAATTGTGAACGCAGGAAAACGCTTGGCACCAAGACCCAATTTTTTGTTTTCGTCCAGCAGCTTCAATCGTTTGAAACACACACAGTGTGTGGGCGTGTCTGAAGTGCAGGTAGGCCTAAGTGAGAACACTTGAAATTAAATTAATGGCAACATTTGGTTTAAGCTCATTCATTTCAAGCAAGTTTAATTGCCAGAAAATTAGAAGTATAACTAATATTGACCATGTTTGTTTGTAAGACAACACATACATTTCGGATGTTCCTTCAGAGTTGAAGATAATTACTTCCTAGTCCAAACCTCCTGCAGGACGACGGGGGATGGGAGCGGGCAGGGTTTGAACCGGGGACCATCGATAAATCCAAACGACAGTCCAACGTTCAAACCGCTCGACCAGGAAGCCTTCAATAGGGGGGAATACTCATGCACATATAAGTAGGCAAGTGTCAGCAGGTTTAAGTACATTGGAAAAATAGTTTCAGACATGGGAACCAAACATAAACTACTGGCCAGAATTAAACAGTCCACAGAAACACTTGCAAAACTCAAAACTATCTGAAAATAAAGACACTAAAATCAGACGGATGCGCTGATAGGTTGTATCAAGGTACTTGTATAGATTGAATAGAATCAAATGCAGTCATGAGGAAGTTTGTAAAAGCTTATTTTATAAATTGGCGAGTGAAATTTTAAAATTTACTTCTATTGTAGAGTACTTTTGAAAGTTTGTTTGCAAGTTCTTATATATTAATGTTTCTTTGTTTCTACAATGGTCTATTTGTATTTGATGTTTGGACCTACATCTCAACAATCATATTTGTAGCCTATATTAACTAGAGAATCCACATACTTTGGGCTAATGCCATAATGGTAGCGAAAAAATTCCTATCGCCAATTCTAAGCCCTGAATTTCCAATAAATGTATTCAATCCTGCTCTAGGTTAATTTTGTCTGTTTCTTCTGCTTTATTCGTAGGTTTCATAGAGTCATCTCCCTTTTATTATTCATTTTTAAATTAATAAGACATTATAGTAGCATAAGTTCATTAACGTGAAAATTAATTGTGGTAATGTTTAAAACAGAATAATTCTTTGATCTAGCTAAATCTTTAAAGTAGCACAAATACTATAAATCATTTTTTTAAAATTAGCCTTTTTATTTTAAAAAAACATGACATTTTTAATCTAACAAAAATGTGTACTGGCATACAAATACATCAAATAAAGTACATAGGGCTATATATAGCAGATATAAATTTTAAATGATTCTATGCAATACATAAATCTATGCATAAATCCAGCTTTAGTCAAACAAATAAATAAATGAATAAGTAGACCTATTCATGACAATTTTAATTATAATACACAAAATTATCTGGAACATAAACCAATAGTGTACAACAATATCATAAGGTACTAATCATTGTTCTAAATTTCAAAACATACAAAACCATGGTTTAATTACAATCATTCAGTTCAAAGATACATATACACAAAATGAACCCATTTAAAAATAATTAAATGGATTTAAGGTGCATCTTAATGAATAATTTATTTGTATTTTGAATAGAAATATCATTAACTCTCTCTCTCCTAACTGACGATACTAACGTTGATTTGACACCATTAAATTAAATTAATTTTTGGTTTTATAAACTTTAAATTGAATATATATAAAGAGCATGCATTCTTCTATAGATATATGCCTAATATAACATTTTCTGATTACATACAAAATAGTAATTGAAGTTTAATCATAACAGGGTAGTGAAACACAAATGAGCAAAACTAATAATTCCATCAGAACGTGAAAAATAATTATGGAGAGAAAGAGTTAAAGAAGAAAAACAACCATGTCAAAACTTTCAAAAGGCAAAGACAAATAAAAACATTTTAAAAATTTAAAATAGAACCATCATCGCAAAGTAAAGTGAATCTAAAAAAGAACATTGTTTGCTATGCTGTGACATTAACTAATGAGGAATGAACTTTTTTTTTTCAAATATCAGAACATTTGAAATAACTTGAAACAAATTTCTATAGCCATTTAAACTGGAATGATGATAAGCCATCAAATGATATGTTACACTTTTATAAAGAGTCTCTTTCTATAGAAAGATAAAAATATTGCAGTTTATTCAAAAAAAAGTAGTTACATAGCATCAGCATTATATAAAATAACAATCATAGATATATTTTTATGTACATTTTCTACAAATTTGTGTGTCCATGTTCAATGAGATACTTATAATCTTTTATGTCAAAGTGCTCTACAAAAGGGAACTATAATGTTTAATTTAGTTTTCTATGAAGCTTGGTTGGGAACTTTTTATGTACACAAGTTTAACATTGATATCTTTACTTGGGATTTATTTTATTTCTTATGTAGTTTATTTAAAGGAACTTCAACATGTGTAAAGCATTTGATGGCAGTAACAGAAGAATAGCTAGGTGAATTGTTAATGCGCATACTCAAGTCAAAAGTTCCTCCACAAATCAACACCATATAAAAAATGCACTGTTAGCCAACAAGGCTTTAAAATGGACATCAATATTATAGATGTAAAACTGGTAAATGTCAGAAGTTTTAAATACCTCGTAGCTATTATTTCAGACATAGGAACCAAACCTGAACTTCTAATCAGAATTGCACAGTACACAGATTCACTTGCAAAGTTGAAAACCATTTGTTAAGACATTTGCCCTAGGTACTAATATCAGACTGATGCGCTTCATGGTTATGGCAAATTTTTGTATGACATGCAACTATTGGACGCTAAATTGAGAATTAGAGAGGATCATCCTAGCAATGAAATGGAGATATTATAAGAAGGATACTAGCTGCACTTAAAGAGCATCACTAATGAGAAATTACAAACATGATCACAACGGCAATCAGACCCTATGATGACTTGCTGACTACTGTCGAAAAATGCAAACAAAATCTTTTTTTGCCATACAAGGTCCTCAGGGATTCCATAAGACCTTCGTCCAGGGAAAGTACCAGAGAAAAAAGAAGGGAAGCGATATGATGACAAGATAAATGAATAGAGAGGGTTTTTTGAAAGAGACTCTTTTCAAGGCAAAAGAATAGGAAAAAGCGATTGACAAATCATGTGTGATGCCCCAACAGTACAACAGATTCTGTTATAGATGACTGTAAATTTCTAGAAAGTACTATATCAATAAAAAAGATGCAAAATGTTGGTTTGCCATATTTAAATGTACATACTTGTTTGATTTTAGAAAATTTAATAACATGTAGATACATCAAGGCTTAGTCTCCTACCTACATAATTTTTTTAAATTAAAGTCACAATTTCATTAGTCTCCAAGATTCAGTCATGATAAAGCTCATGCAACATTCAGTGGGGATGTTGTGCCCGTTCTAATAAGTGACAGTGAAATATTTCACAACTAAAATTACTATAATAAAATTGGTCAATATTGAATATTTATTTTGCCTTCCGTGACCTGTAAAGAAAATATTAATTATTTAAATGAATTTGGCATAAAAAATGTTTACTCTAAAAACAATTGAAATATTATTTTTTCATAACTCAAATGCCTAATTAAATAAACAAAGCAGAAACATTTGAAAAAGTGCTGAAAATTGGAAAGACAGAAATTATCTCCTCAGTTTTTGGAATTCAAAAGTATATAATGTGCCCATAGACATAAATAAATATAGACTGGCCAATAAGAGAGTTTTATGAAGGGAAAATTTGTGATTTGCAAATTTGTGTACTTTACTATACAGCATGAGCAGTATAAAGTTAAGTATTCATATCTATTTCAGCCATAACCTATATAAGTATTACAATATTTTCACTAGTGTGTTCTTTTTTATCTCTTAGCGTGACTGTAATGTCAATTAATTATAATGTTCATTTTTTGTTCTGAAACTGTTTTTTAATTTTAGCTTATTTGGACATTCTGCTGAAAAATCCCTAATTTCACTAATTCAAAGTTAAGCACTGAATCCTTCCTTTTTCCAGTCTATATTTATTTATGATATCTATGCTATTTTGTGAATGAAAATAGTGCGGATTTGGATACATCATTTTTCATTCACACCATGCAGCGTAAATAAGGAGGCAGTGTAGTTTTGTTAAATCTCTAAGACTGAAGATTGTGCAGCTTGTCAGATTTCGGAAATCCGAATTCAATAGATATACATTTTTTCAAGTTACATGAAGTTACTTCCTGTTTCCAGTCTATATTTATTTATGTCTATGAATGTGCCACTGAAAAGAAGGTAGAAATGTTATATGGGGCACCTCATCAGAGGTAGTCACTAAGCAAAGTTGTGTTTTTCTTCTATATGTAAATTTTTTTCTGCAATTATCATTACATAAAAAAATGGCACTTGAAAAAAAAATAATTTTTTCTTGATTAACTACTTATTAGGAGGCACCGTGGCTGAGAGGTAAAGCACTTGGCTTCTGAACCAGGGATTCCAGGTTCTAATCCTAGTGAAGGCTAGGATTTTTATTTCGGGATCCTTGGGCGCCTCTGAGTCCACCCAGCCCAGCTCTAATGGTTTACCTGACACTAGTTGGGGAAAAGTAAAGGCAGTTGATCGTTGTGCTGACCACATGACACCCTTGTTAACCGTAGGCCACAGAATCAGATGACCTTTACGTCATCTGCCACAAGGTCTGAAAGGGGAACTAAACTTTTTTTGTACTTTAACTAAAGGAAGTTCCACAAGTTAAATATCTTTAATTTAATGCTAAAAAAGTAAGAAAAGTGTCTGTCCCCTTCAGACCTTGCAATCTATGGAGTGGATGATGTTAAGGTCATCTGTTTCTTTGGCCAATGGTTAACAAGCTGTGTGTCATGTGGCCAGCACAACGACCAACCGTCTTTACTTTCCTCAACTATTGTGTTTAAACAGTATAGTGTTTTTTTTTTATTTTATGATTTTAAAATAAGGATTTTCTGTTTTCTATTTTTTTTACTAATTTTATTATTTTTATGTTTTGTAATGAATACCGATTCGAGAATTGGTAAGAAGAAGAAAGGCTAGTGACCCGACCTTTAATTGCCAATGAAACAGCAAAATTTTTGAACAGAGTAAGTTGTGTATAAAGTAGAATAATGAAATCATCTTTCAGAGCATTAGCTATTGGTTTGAATTCAGGTTGTCTCCCCTTTTCAGTAATCGCTTTTAAAATAAGATTACGGTAAAATTCCCCTATATATCCCTTTCTTCTGACTCCACTTCCAATTGTCCCAACTGGTCAAATAATTGATAGGATCATGGCCTATTGAGAAAATTAAAGTCATGAAATAGCGCTAAAAAATAAATGTGAAAAATATTTATAATCACACAGATTTATTGTTGTTGGTCTGCATATATTACAAATTTAATTACATGACTGATCCAAACTAATTGATGCAATTACACTTAGTATAAACTTTTTTCTTTAAAAGTATTTTTTGTATTTTTCTTGTTTGTTTCTTTCCAAGAGAAAATAAACTTTTTTAATTCACTTTACTTGATAATGAATAAAAATAATTGAGAAATATTCAGATCTAATAAATATGAAGTTCTATTTTTTGAAGACTCCTTTATGCAACAAAAGCTTTCTGTAAACTTTCTGTTTAATCCAGAAAAATTCTATTCAATAATAACACTTGAATTTAAAAATGAACCAACATACTCAAAGATTTTTCTTCCTCTGCAGTCATCGCCTGAACATTAGCAGTTGATGAGATACTATAACTGGATTCAGACATGTAACGAGAAGTGCCATGATACTTTAGCTGTAGTACATTGCTAGCTTAAAAAAAGAGAAAATTCAATATTTTTACTCTTTACACTTTTGAAAAACGTTGCTTTTTTTAAATACTCAATGTGGTAGTTTTGTTTATTGTTGTAAAATTATTGCATAAAAAAAATTAGACTTTTATTAAGCTACATCTAGCCTTTAAATCTCGATAAAAATATAAACTCCAATACTACTTTTATAACAAAAGAAGTAGGCAACAAACATTAAAATGTTATGAAACAGTGGCGTAGCGTGGGGGGGGGGGGAAGGAGGGGGAGCTTTTGAAAACCCCCCCGGCCCCCCACTGGGGGGGGGGGGGGCCCAAACGGGTGTCCGAAATTTGTTTGTAAATACATAAATTAATATATTTGGTTAACAAATAGTGTCAAGTACCAGTATGTTTTAAAATATTTTTCCGAAAGAGAAAAGTTCAAGTTAGTTTTACATTTTAAAAAGCAAATCTTTAATAGATTTGTTGCCGATTTATTTTACTTTCAAAAGAGATCAAACGTGCTTGCAGCAAAAACTAAGAATATTACTCTCTTTGTTGACACGAACAGGGGCGTCCTTAGCAGTGCGTGTGTCATGTGCGGGGCCCCGTAAGGATAAACTATATATACCGTACCACATCACGCTAATTGGCTAATCTGTCTCTAACGCTGTAACAATAACAATACAGTATGTCTGCCTTAATGCTGTGGGCCTTCATTTTTGTTACAAAACATAGAACAATGCTTAGCCATTGTTGGCTTACTAATGGCCACGCTAAGTGCTATATTTACTGTATTTAAATTGTTCTGCATAAAGAAAATTTTTTCAACTTATAAAAAAGTTTAAAAATTACTCCCAACAATGAGTGGCCGTCCCTCTGGCTAGCGAATACGTTTGTTAGGCATAAATCCAAAAGCAATATTGAATTGTTCAACTTTTTTTTCCTAATTAACCCCGGAGATCCTTCCTTATCACATCCTTCCTAATAAAGTTCTTATATCTACTAGGAACTTTAACAATTCGACCAATTCTGGTTGTCTTGACTGGCACAACAGGTTCTCTAGACGTTGGTCTATAACTGTCTGTTTCGTTTGTTCTAACAGTTTACTATTCGTTGCCTTCATCGGTATCATAGTACCCAAAGATATCGTGATTGAAACCCTTGTTCAAAAAGCGTTGATTTCTTTTGTATGTTTTCCCATTGTTTGTTTATAATGTAAGATCTGGGTGAGGAATGTTTTTTTTTATGAGAACTACTTTCTGCCATGTTTGTTCTAGAAGAACTCTCACTTTCTCTCCGATAGAGTAATCTTTAGGTAGTCTTGCTTTTGCATCGTATTGCACTTTGCTTTTCATCTGTCGTTCATTGAGTAATGTCTCTGCATTTTCAGTTACCGATGGTTTCAATAGTTTTGGATCAGTTGGATTAATGTCCCTGAGTCTTCTACTCATCAGCAGTTGTGATGCATATCGGAGTATTTCTATACTCGAGCATGCTTTCTGCTAAATGACGAGAAACTGACGAAACTGATCACCCAATCCAACGAAAAAGCAAAAGAAGGTAGTGAATACTATGGATTCCCTGTAATCAAAACAACCAGAAGAAACAAAAGACTTTATGGGAAGTTGAGTTCTAATGTAGGACTGTCAATAGAACTGCATTTCAAACGTGTTGCGACATAAGTGCTGGACAGATTTCAAATGGGGATGAAGGACAGATTACAAAGGCTGGAAAAAATGGATACCTTTGGGTTTCTTCTTGAACCAAGACACCTGTTGGATGATGACACACTTATGGCAAACTGTGTTACTTTTTCCTGTTTGTATGATGAAATAAATGGCAAATCGCTTGTTCGATGATGTCATTGATGTACGAGCAGTTTTGATCAACAAACCAGTAATACGATCCACAATAGACATATTGCGGAAACGGGCTTCATATGGTAATAACGTGTGCTCAAACCTTGCAACCTCCTCCGAATACCGCTAACTCAGGCCACTTCCATTGCGTCATTCTTAAAACTCAAGTTCATCAAAAACTATCCTTGGAGCACAATAATGCAAGAAAGGCTTATCATGGCTTTAATGTCAGTGAAGTCACAAATACTAGAAAGTATCGATGTAGATGATGTTATAGATGTCTTTGCTGCACAGAATGCACGACGTAAAGCGATATGAAATGAGATTTGTCACGTGTGCATTATTTAGCTTATAAACAAAGGTATTATTTATTAAAAGAGTCTTAATGATAATTTTGGTTGTTAAGTTTACTGATATACTGAACCAATTTGATCTTGGGCTTATGTATTTTTTGCGTACATTATGTAATGTCATATGTCAAATGCCATAATGCAAGGGGCCCCCGAAGAGGTCGATCCCCCCCAGGCCCCCGAACCCCTAGCTACGCCCCTGTTATGAAAGATGTAAAAATTCTGAAAATTTAAAGAAATTAAAAAAGCTCTACAAAAGTAATTTAATGGAAAAAAATCTCTCAATAAATAGATGTTTGAACAAAAAAAACATTGTTCATTCTGATCAAGTTTACTGCCATAATCTTAAAATCAAGATTGTATTGTTTAGTAAATTGAATATTCTTGACTGTATAGAGGGACTTTTTATGGTCCAACAGTTACGCTGGGAAGAGCATGTATCTTGTATGGAAGATAAATGTATGCCAAAGGCAGTCTTTTTTGGAGAGCTAAAAGGTGGTCAACGTAATAGAGGCTCCCTAAGGAAATGCTTCAACTTTCCTTGGCTGACATAGAAGAGAGCACCTGGTTGCATGTGGCTCAGAACATGACAGCTGGAGGTCACTCACAAAGGCTGGGGGATACACATTTGAGACCAAAAGAAAATCTGCTGCCCAGGAAAAAAGCAGACTGCGAAAAGAAAATCTAAATCGACCACCTGCAGACAATAGTTACGCTTGCCTGGATGTGGCAAAATATGTAGATCACAGCTGGGGCTGCACAGCCATGGGAAAAACTGCATTCTTCACTAATCTTCAGACTTAAAGATAAGCCTTAGTATTATTATTATTATTTTTGACAAGAACTTACAACCACTAATGTATAGCTCAGTCTGACTAAGCTTTAAACTAACTCTGTGACTTGGTTCATTTGTTATTGCTTAAGAAACAACACTGTAGCTCATTACTCAATCTCAACATGTTTACTTGCCATGTCACTGAAAGACATACTGCATTTCTATTTGCCCTAAAAGAAATCATTTTAAATGTAAGATGCTCACTTAGCATGATAGAGTCAACAGAACTTACTATAAGTTGCAGGTCCAGTTGCAAGAACAAGGTACAAAAATATTGTCAACCAAACTTACTAAAAGTTGCAGGTCCAGTTTCAAAGAACAAGGTCCAATAATATTGTCAACAGAACTTACTATAAGATGCAGGTCCTGTTGCAAAGAACAAGGTCCACTGTTTGCTGACATCATAAAGCTTTAGGGTTGCTGAAACTTGTCTGTTCAGAAAGCAGGTGAGTACACCACCAGTATAACTACTGGATGTCATAACTAGATCCTAACAAGGAAAAAAAAACAGTATTTGGGTATAAGTAATTTTTAAGAATGTTTTTAACCTACTGATCAGTAATTCTGGATAAGATTTAAGACTAATGCAGAGCATCAGCAAAATTTACATTACAATTCAAAAACCATACAAGTTAATTTATAGTGTAATATGTATTTAACTTCTAAGAAGATTTTAAAAAAGAGAATGCAGAATTATAATATTGTAAAATATTGTTCTGATCCAGTAACATTCATCAAACATGGTTTTAATTTTTTAATTTTCTAATATCACATAAAACATTCTGGAATTCAGAAAAAAAAAATTAGCAAGAAAAAAGAAGCAGATACTCATCAAGGTTTCAAAAAATGCAAATAACTTTCAGTCTATTCATTAACAACTTATAGAAAATAAAATATCTGGAATTTTAATTATTTTTTTTTGCCTGCATTTACTATGCGTTTTAAGTAATTATCATACATTATGTACTCATACATTATTTACTAACAGTATCAACAAAGATATTTGGCATCACTCTGTCTGTTGACAAGGCAGAAAATTTTATATTTGATTTACTTGATCCATGGTAACATCCTATGATGGCATCTTCTCCCTGTAAAGATATACAAATAGATTATTGTTGATTTTTTTAATTAGCATAACCTCACAAAACAGTTTAAACTACATTTTTAAAAATCAACACAAAAAAAAAACAAAAAAAAAACCTTTAGTTAAAAATAATAAAAATTATGACAAATTAATTTTGTAGCATAGCCCTGCTCAATGGGAAACATAAAATTTATCGAATAATATAATCTACATTTTCAAGTTAATTTTTATGTTATTTTATTTCATAATATTACTTTCTTTCTAGAATATGTTAGACATTTAATTAATATTTTTCATTATACCTATTTTTAAAATGTTATCCCATTATACATTTTTTTTCACAAATGACATCTTTAGCTTTTTTTTTAATTAAATTTTACTTTGATTAGGAGCACTGAGTTTCTCCTCCTCTCTTTTGAGTGTAGAAAAAAAGGCTTGAAAGCAATATAGCTGATTGATGGAAATTAAGTGTCATTTACATTAGTATAGTGCAGAAGACAGCATTGTTATATATACAATTAACAATGCTATCAGTAGAGGACACAGTGGGGTTATGGATTAAACTGAGACCAATCCATAAAGAAGGCCTGTACACAACGCCGCAACCTGTGGGCAGTCTAGACCAATAGTGAGTTTCCACATGACAGTTAGCGACATTAGACCTGAGACATTGCAATGAGCAATAACTGCAACAGGTATTGAAGCTCTTTGCTAGTGATTTTGAAAATGTAGTGTGCAGAGGCAAATCATATGGACTGTTTCAATCTCTCTGTGGATTTACTTTTTAAAAAATATGTGATGGATGATAATGATCATTCTGTAGGTGGCATCATGAGCTAATCACACTAAGTGGGAAGAGTGGTCGAGAGGCTAAATGCGCTTGAACTTGGCTTGGCTACCTGGAAGGGAGCTCGAGGTTCGAGTTGTGTTTACTGAGCGCCCAAAGGCAGCACGGAAAACCAACTCATAGATACCCCCTCCACCCCCCACTGGTCCACAAATGAAATTGGACCAAACTGCTCTGAGCATGCTATAAGTAGCGCTATATAAAAGCTATAATAATAATATTAAAAAAAAGTGATACTGACCCAATACTGATACAATAAAATTTCTGCAATTTGACATGATATATAGGTTTTAAAGCCAATTAAATAAGACATTCTGCTTAACACAGGAAAACTTACCATTCTTTTATCACTGGACAATCCTAGTGCCATAAATGACCCACTGGAATAAGAAATTACTGATTTCAAAATATAATGAGCCCTTAAATTTTCTTCATACCAGGAGACAGAAAATTTACAGCCACCATGGGCACACAATGAGAAGCATCCTCTTGTTTTCCCACACTCTGCATCCAATATTATGGGCCCCAATGGTCCTTGTGTTGTATTATGAATTCCACTTGGTTTTGTGGTGGTTGATTTTGTTGTGGTTGATGAGATAGTTGATGCTGCTGAGACTGTGGAAGGGTAATGTGTTGTACATTTCAGTATATAAACATAAATAACTATATATGTGTAATTTAAACTTTGATCAAAATTATGTTAAACATAATTCTCAAATACACATAAGACATTGACATGTTAGAATTATTTATTATCTTGAGTAGCTGAGTACTGAAAAAAAATTGTTTTCTCTCAAAAATGAATCTTTGCATGTCTACATCCCTCTTATTCTGTGGCAGTTTGGCATAATTTGCTTCAGTGCTGTTCTTTTACAAGAACAATAGACCACATAGCTTGGTTAAGATCTATTTCTGAGATTTATTTTTATTTATCAGGTCTGTAGTCTTTTGATTAGTGTTTAATTTACTTCAGAATTAACTATTAGGATTTGAATATTCCAGTCTCTGTTTTTTTCTGTGTTTATTTATGTTATACAAATGTCAGCAGAAAGAAACAAAAATGTGTGTACATGATCAAAGTTAGATAATCAGCATGCATAATCAAAATTTCCTTAATTAAAGGTCCTGATGTGTCTAAATTTGTTGAGCCTTGTTTATCAGGTAGTAATTACTTGAAACTCATTAATAGAAGAGGCATAGTAACTTCTGCTAGCATTCCTATCATAATCATAAATTATTAATTCTGATTACATTTTTACATTATCCTAACTTGAAAATTTCCAAATACATGCTACCATAATTTTCATTTTTTAGTCTCTATATTCCAGCATATAGTAAACAACTTATATGTATCTATATCTATCTATCTAGCTAACTATATCTATATCTATGTTACATATGTAATATATAGAAGAACAAAAATGAAGGAATATAAACAAAATAGCGCTTACAGTGTTAGCTATTAAATTAAGAGTAAATTATTTATATACTATGATTTTGATGTTTGGTATTAATGTATTGTGAAAGAGAGTCTCATCACGTAACAAGACATATAACACTATGTGTGTAGTGTATATTCAAATCTTGTTGATTGTACCTTCAGTTATTTGGGACAAATCCCAAAGTAGGTAGAAAAAAAAAAATTCTATTCTTCAAAAATCTAGTTAATATGACATGCCAATAATTAGAAACAAAACAATTGTGCCCCTATGTAGTTCAATAATTCATTTTTTTGGATTTCACTGTAGGCATAATTAGCCAGAGAATTTTAAGCTACAAGACATTGATGTGTATCTATATATGACAAGGATCTGATTTTTCATGATAGATCTCTACTTGCATAGATTTCTTAAGACTTTCATTCATTCATCACTATTTGTAGAGATTTATGAAGTAAATAGCAGTTTTAGGATTCATAAGTTTATACCTGTAGTGATGACAGCAGCAGGTGGAAGCACAACTATTTCAGTATTAGTCCAAAACACTGTCTTGCTCTGAACGAAGGTCGCTCTAATAAAAAATTATAACAAAACATTTTTTTTTACACTGCTCATATTATCTTCAAAGCTTCATTTCCTTAAGTAGAATGAAGAGACATGAGAAAATGAAGATGAAATTAATCAAAGCATTTTTTCAATGCATACAAATTTCAAATCAGCAACGCCATTAAAGATGCACTTATTTGTCCATATAGTATAGTTAAATATAAAAAGCAGAGAAATAACTTAAAGTAACTTATTTTTTTTATAATTAAATAATCTTCCAATTATACAATTGTTATAACTTTGTAAGTGGACTTTTTAATTTGCTTGAGTTAAATGCTTTAAAATATTATATACTTTGGCAGTATAAATATGCTGTGAGTGAGAGAATCCATTTAAAAGAAACATATATATAACAGTAGCGTAGCGTAGGGGGGGGGGGAGGTTTTGAAAATTCCCCCGTGCCCCCACTTAGGGGGAGGCCCCCAAATGGGTGTTTGTAAATTTCATAAATTAATATATTTGATTGACAAATAGTGTAAACGGGTGTATTGTTTTTCAACATTTGTGGATTATATTTATATCAAATACTAATATCTAGATCTAGGTCTATCAGTACGTTGACTTTGTTGACATTTTAAAATATTTTTTTTCCCACAGAGATCAAAGTTGTTGTTTTTTTAAGTTAGTTTTATATTTTAAAATAAAAATCTTTAATAGATTTGTTGCAGATTAAAGAGATCAAACATGTTCTTGCAGCAAAAACAAAGAGTATTACTCTCTTTGTTGCCACAAATAAAACTGTATGATATAGAGCAGTAGCGGCCTTAGAGGTGGCAAGTAGAGCGCCTGTGGGCGCCCCGCGATCAGAGATTTTATTGTAACAAACTTGATCACTACACATTTTCCTAATAAAATCCGATTAGACGTGGATGTTTGAATACAAAATAAACTCTTTGGATTGATTACTTTCGCCTAAGTGTTTTATATGCTTCTGAGCATAGACATCTTGAGGCCATGGGAGTATTTTTCTTTTAAACTTTTTAAACTTTAAAGGAACTCTTTTATGCAGAACAATAACAACGAAGTATATACAACAGTAGGCAAACAGTACCTAAGTAATATTCTGTTTTGTAATAAAAATAAGGCCCACAGTGTTAAAAGCAGACATACTGAATTGTTATTGTTGGAGGCCAAATGACAGCGTTAGAGACGGATTAGCCTGTTAGCGTGATGTGGAATGGTTAATATATAGTTTACCCTTATGGCTCAGGGCCCCGCACAAGACACTCGTTCAGGGCCCGTTGCACTGCTAAGGCCACCCCTGTATACAGGGAATTCCAGGTATCTTGTTACCTTTACTAATAATAGATTTAAATGGCTAGTATTTTAAGGTTACGCTAATTAACCTTGAAGCAGAATTTACAGAAAGGAGTATAATAGATCCAATAGTTATTCTTAACAATGCTAGAATTGTCCATTATTCGGGTTTGGCTTCTTGAATTTCAGAATTAACTTCACACTCGAGTTATTACCCCTCTATTCATCTTTCTGCAATCTAAATATAATAGAATGATAAAAGAGTGAATTGCAAAGGTGGGAAAATGAATAAAAACAACAACTGTGATAATCACCTCTAAGTCTGTCAGCTTTTCATTTTCTGAGATAAGATACAACAATAGTCAACTTTTTTGTAACTGTACATGAGTTGTTTAACTTTTTTTTTTCAAATTAACCCCAGAGATCCTTCCTTTCAAGTTATTATCACATTCTTCTTTTTAATGTTCTTAAGACTGATATCTACTAGGAACTTAACAATTCGACCATTCTGGTAGTCTTGACTTGCACAACAAGTTCTCTAGACGTTGATCTATAACTGTCTGTTTCGATTGTTCTAACAGTTTACTGCTCGTTGTCTTCATCGGTATCATAGTACCCAGAGATATCTTCATCGAAACTCTGCTCAAAAAGCTTTGATTTCTTCTGTATGTTTTTCCATCGTTTGTTTATGATGTAAGATCTGGGTGATGAATGTTTTTTTTTATGACAACTGCTTTCTGCTATGTTTGTCCTAGACGAACTCTCACTTTCTCTCCGACCAAATAACCTTTAGGTAGTCTTGCCTTTGCATAGTATTTCACTTTGCTTTTCATCTGTCGTTCGTTGAGTAATGTCTCTGCATTTTAAATTACCGATGGATTCAATAGTTTGAGATCAGTTGGAATGATGTCCCTGAGTCTTCTACTCATCAGCAGTTGTAATGCTTATCAGAGTATTTCTATACTCGAGCATAGCAAGATATGGATCTTTCACACTTCCGTATGTCATGAATCTTTGTGCTATCGCACAAAACATAAACAATACATAAACTAAAACTTAGTTATGCATTCTGCAAAATGGTGAGAAACGGACGAAACTGATCACCCAATCCAACGAAAAAGCAACAGAAGGTAGTGAATACTA